>VDFB02075952.1:0-32862 GCA_007258455.2 Sequoia sempervirens | reverse complement strand
TTTTAGACCAAAATAATAAATGAGTTGTCCTTAGATTTTGAAAATTGGAAACTTTTCGGGACACTATTTTTGGCCATGTTGTAGTTAAAAATGGATTAGTTAACTCATTAAAACTTATCCTGGGAGCCTGGAATTGAGTAGACATGTTACCATTTGACCCAAGAATTTAGTGCAACAAATAGAATGGAAAAATTCTTCCTGAGGTGAAAGATATTAAATACCAAAGTTTCCTACTTGGACTTTTTTGCAATTTCACCTGTCAAAAACCAATCAGGGCTCTCAAAGTCACCACTCTGAGAAAATATCAAAACAACTTCTGGGGGGCTGCCACTGGAAACATAAGCTCATCTAGGTACACTGAGTATGTGTGCAAGAGGGATTTCAATCATCATTCATCACAAGATATTAAAGGTCAAACTTGACCTCCTTGAAACATTATGAAAATGTAGGTGCAAAACAGAGCAAAATGCATTTGCTTTTGGCCTGGTAAAAATACAAATCTGACCATGGGGCTTTGAAATTAGACAGGGAGTACATTAATGTAAGGAGAATGGAGAGCAACAATCCATTTGGCATGAAAATCACAGGCTTCAAATTGTGACCCTCCAAAGTAGGTCACTTGGGAAGATTTTGCACGTGCACTTTTGTGTGTGCAAAGGAAAAAATTTCAACATGGGCCTTCAAAATTTAAAATTTTTGAAGGTGCCATCAGAGTGCTCATGGAAAAAATAAGAGTTGTGTCAAAAGCACCTATAATTTGAGTAGCAAGATTGTTTCATAAGAATTGGTCAAGTTTGGAAAGAAGGAATTAGCCAAACCTATGAGGGAAGTGAAGAAAAGGAACAAATATCACAAGGCTTATCTAGGGAGGCACAACTCTCCCATAGAGGTTTCAGACAGCCCTTCGGATGATGAAGGAGATACCGAAGCAGAGTATGGCCAATGCCTGCTCACTTTGGTGTCACATGAGGATTTTGATAAGGGAGGAATAGTAGTTTCTCCAATTTTAGTACAAACTTGGAGTGGGCAAGCATACTCTGATGCTGACAAATCAAAGTAACATCCCAACCCTATTTTTTTTTCTTATGACACCATTGCCACTGCAAAAAACTTGCCCTCTTTAGCAAGCATATGGTTTTTTTTTTAATGCTAGCATGGAAAATCTTTTGGCTGGTGTGAAGGAGAGGTGTTGGACTCCTTTAATTTGATGACAAATATGCCTTTTCTGGTTAATATGTGATTTTTTTCCTTGGGTGTTGATGGAGAATCTTCTTTGATCGACATGGATGAGGAGTTTTGGAGCTATTGCAACAACAATTGATGCCTTTTGATAGGTGGGCTAGTCTTCTTCAACAAACTAAAAGATATTTTGTCTTTGGTTTTCCCCTTATTTTGCAATGATTAAATGTAACCATCTAGGGAATGTCTGAAATGGGGATGAAATTAGCTATTAAATTCAAATGTAATTGTAATTTCGACCTAATGCTTGTCACTCCCATATTTCTATAAATGGAATTTCAAGGCTAGTTATAGGGGGGTGGTTAAGTGTTTTAGGATTAGTCACATAGAAAGTTGTAAAGAATACATAATAGTTTAGTGATAAGCCTTAGGTTTGAGTCTATCAATATGCATATGTAATTTGATGGTAATACTAGAAATATAGAACAGAAATAGTGCAAATTCAACACAATTTTTCTCTCCTATGTACTTGTTTATAGATTATGAATAATATAATCAAGGTTATTTTATTGGTCTCTATCAATTTCTGGTGGATGTGTGGCTTTATTCTTGCTTATTAATTCAAAGTATTAATGTAAATGCTTGAATATGACTATGAAATTATATTAACCTGAGTACTAGGATGTTAGTAAGAAGTAAAGGTTAAGACATAATGCTGAAATATTGTAATGTAGCATTTCAAAGCTTCGTATAATGTCATGTGTGAAAATTGTTGTCAAATAATATGGGTATTGGTATTGACTATGTTCCAAGGATGAGGCGTTGGCCTAAGTGAGGTAGATATGTCTCATTGTGTTGATTAACTCAGCCACTACCCTTTCATTAAACCAAATTCTACAAAATGGGTTACAAAGACATGAGGTTTTACCATTCTCATGCTCTAAAAGTGAACTATGATTGAGAAGCATCCAACTTCTTTGATATGTTTTACTAGTTGAGCCTCTATATGAGAATCATTTTTGTATATCGCAATGTTATTAATACAAATGGCACAAGAATATTAATATGTGAACATTGTTAGGATTACCCTCTTGGGTGTCACAGAGCCCGAAGTGAAGAAGTAAGGGCCTCAAAATCCTTGCTTGTGTGTTGGCCAATCCTCACCCTTGCTAATCATTAAATTCTGGTAGATTCATAGGTAAGTGGTAAGATTAAGTTTTTGTTCATAAAAAATAACCAACACTATGCATGAAAGAGATTCAATAAAAGAATACACAATTCCTAATACATCCCTTCCTAAAAAAGGAAAAGGCATTATGTTAAAAGGTCTAATTGTTGACCATAATCACAATCACACTAATCTCCACCAGAGTCCAGCAAGTTCTCAACCATAACAAAGTTATATTAAATAGTAGTCCAAAATATGAAAATAAAACACCAAAAAATGCAAGGCAGCCATAACTAGAAGAAAGAAATAAAGCCATTACTTGGCTTTAGCAATCAAGTCCCAGTACTCTCCATTACGGGAGACATACTCCCTCCAATCAAGTCCCTTATCCTCAGCCTAGTCCTTCATTTCATCAGTCTTTCCCATCTTCTTAAGCTTTCTTCTAATCTTGGTTTGGCCCAAGATAGCACCAACCATAACCTTGTGTTGAATAGGACAATTGAGAGGGGGGTGAATCAGTTGTCACCAAACTAAATGCTTTAATCATTTAACAAAACAAGATCTTGATACTGCTTAATTGATTAAAAATTAAGTGCAAAATTGAAAGTCATTACATAAACATAGTAACACCAGATTTATGTGGAAAACCCAATTAAGGGAAAAACCATGGTGAGGATTAACTCACACTATAGAGAATATCAAAACCGATTACAAAAAGGCTCGTTGTCTAAGGCTCACTACCTAAAATAAGGACTCACTATCCACAGGGCTACAACCAGGAGATACAAAAGATGGCTAACTTTTAGAATACAAGAGTTATGGCTCACTGCCAAAAGTATGAACTCATGGAATACACCTTCCTTGTATTGAGTTCAGTTCCAAATGAAGCTCTATATAAGTAGTATTGCATCTCCCAACAGTTGCTCAATAATTTTTTTGATCTTTAGCTGATAAATCAATTAGACTCACACCATGTACATACACTCTATTATCTTCGCCTCCTTCATTCACTCTGCTCTTTTTCTCTCTTTCTTTTTTTTTCTATTTTTCTTTTCTGGAGAGTCTCATATATGTGTGTGTGTGTGTGTACTTAATGAAAGAAGCTACAGTAAATTATGATGCAGCTAAATAAAAAGCCATGATATTGGTTCTATTCTAAAATGTTTGTTATTTCTATTGCTAAATGGTAATTGCTTATTTTTAAGATGCTTGATTGCTCAATTGGTATTTCTGCAATGTAAGTTTGCACAAAGTTGGGATCCATTTCCTATAGACAAAGGTTGTATATATAGATTCCTTTCAATATATTTGTGAAGGGCCAGCAAAGCAAAGGTTTGGATTTGATCTGAAGAATTGAATGGTGAAGGATGTAGAAGCCTAAGCTAATTATGGAGATTGTTCCTCCCCACAAAAAAATTCAGCCAGATGCTAGGAAGAATCAATGGAAGAAGATGAAGAAGTTCACCTATAAATTTGTCTCCAATTTGTCTTAAAATTTTCCCATGAAGGTTGAGATGAATTAAATTAGACATAACATAATTTGGTAGGTGAAATATTGATTAGCTGTAGAATATGCTTTTAATTTGAATATTTTGGACTTATTCAAATTTAGGAAGAAATAACAATTATTAAATAAAACAACTATTTGATATTGTTTATTTAATAAAAGAGGGATAATAATAATTAAATAAAAACAATAATAGTTTAACTATTTAATTAAGAGGGAATAATTAGAAGAATATAAATAGAATAGAAGAATTAAAGAAATGAACTATATAAATAAATAATCCTATTTATTCAATAGTAGATAAATTTAAGGTTAATTAATCATATAAATCGTATTTCATTAATTAGATTAAATCAAACCATTTTTAGGTGTATACATTTTGCCCCTCTTTGAAGTGATGTGTTTATGCATTGCTTCAAAGAAAATTTTGCTACTGCTACCAGTATTGACGAAAATAATTTTTAGATATGCCCCAAATGTTGATTTTGTTGTGATGATGGATATATGCCCCCTCGGGAGATAAATTGATGAATTTTTTATTTTTTAGGATTTTTTCAAAAAAATTCAAATTTTTCATGATTTTCTGATGATTTGATGATTTGATAAAGATTTTCAATTTCAATGATGCAAAATCAATTTATCTCCCAACAAAGAATTGTGTAAATGCCCCTATGATGAGATTTGAATTAAGCCCCTTTGAAAAGAATTTAAATAAATCCCATTATAATCACCTTTAATCACTCCATTAAAAAGCTAAAAAGGGTGATTTAGAATTCATTTATGCAATTTTGAGTTTTAAAATTTGAGAGAGTGATTTGGAGCTTTATTGAGAAAAATTCCAATCCCCTACCACACTCACCGTTTTGAGCACGTGCGTCGACACAACTGCCCAGCTGCCTACGGACCTCCGATATGTACCCATGAACCTCCTTGTTTTTCACATTTTCATTTTTCACACATTTTATTCAGTTTTAAAATGTTTGAAATTTTTTATAGCATACATCGCTCGATGTAGTGCATATACCTACTATTCTAGCACATACACTAGTTTAGTGCATAGGTTAATTTTTGTAGCGCATACATAGGGTAAAGTAGTGCATTCAATGATATAGTGCATTGACCATCTAAAGTGGCACATTTTCCTCTTGAAATGGCGCATCTGATGAAATAATGCTTTGATCAACTATTTTAGTGCATTTTCCTCTTGAAACGGTGCATCTGATGAAATAGCACTTTGATCATCTGTTTTAGTGCATTGAGGTGTTTTAATGGCACATTGAATATTATGACACATAAAAACACTATTTTAGTGCATACAAGTTAGAATGATGTAATTTGTCAAATTTTTCCTTGGTTTTGTCAATTTCGATTATGTCAGCCATTGATTTGATATGATTAATGATCCTGATAGATTAGATGATGTTCAACCTCATGATAGGAAAGGTTTGATGATTGATTAATGATAACTAACCTCATGATAGGCAAGGAATAATTATAGTTTGATTGATAAACCTCATGATGGGAAAAATTGATTTGATTAATTGACCTCATGATAGGCAAGGTACAATTTTAGATTGATGATTGACCTCATGATAGGTGAGGTACAATGATAGTTTGATGGTTTTTCCTCATGATAGGTGAGGTACAATGATAGTTTGATAATTTTTCCTCATGATAGGTGAGGTACAATGATACTTTAATTATTTTCCTCATGATAGGTGAGGTTCAATTGATAGTTAGTCATGAGATTTGATCAAAATCTTACTAGAGCTGATGAGATTTGATAGACTAATTGATGTTTTATAAATTGATAAAGATTACTGACTTTCAATATTTCATGATAATAGGAGTCATTTGCGAACCTACAGATTCGAGGGCAGTTTCCTAGGACATTCGATTTGATACCATAGCTAGTGCAGCCTGACATAGCAGTCATCACACGTTATGGTTTATCCTCTCTTTTATCTATGCCCAAAATTAGGATTAATCAGGGTCTCCTGACAACCCTAATAGAGAGGTGACATAGTGAGCATAATACCTTCCACCTTCCTACTAGTGAGATGACAGTCACCCTTGAGGATGTTTGGCAGATTTTGAGGATACCTATTGTTGGTGATATTGTAGTTTATGATTCTTCAAAGCAAGGCAGGAGTAATGCTCTATGTAGAGTATTTCAAGATGATAGGATTTGTGGATACGAGATTCCATGGCATGAGATGGTGGATGCCTATGTCACCCTACCTTCAATACTTGTTGGTTTTATTGGAAGATTCATTTGTCCTGATCATAGGTCAAAGGGACTTTCTATTGGTTGGGGCTATGTTTTGGAGTGTATGATTGTTCACAATACAAGATATGCATGGGGCATGTGTATGCTTGCTCATCTTTACCATGATTTACATCATGTTTCTACATTTGAGGTCACAGTTTGTCTATAGGGGTTACATTACTTCAAGTGTGGACATGGGAGTATATAGCTATTATGCATCCAGTGATGGTGAGACAGTGACCTGCCATAAGGCCTTATGTGCATATATATGTAGGTCAACTTACTTAGCCTAAACTGGGTAAGTCGAAGCACTGGAGGAGAGTATTGGATGATGTAGAGGTTGTTACATATCAGCCATATCTAGATTGCAAGCACTGGGATGACGATGATATACAGTTGTCATACCTTTGTAAGTCTATGTTGCTGATTGGCAGTACTCGTTGGGAATTGGAGAGATTTTTTTTAGGAGAGTGCTCAGACAGTATGGTATTGTATAGGGCATGCCCCAAGGTTTTTTTGATTATGCTTAGCGCTAGATAGATTCTACTGAGTGGGGACCCTGCCTTTCATATGATGTTTACGTTTAGGAGTACCAAGGCCTACAGCCTTTGGTTTTGGAGATTCATCCCGAGACTATCGAGCCACCTGTTACAATAGATTATGTAGAGTACCTGGCTATACATCATTTTCCACATATTTTTGTTCCTGATGAGCCAATGCCACTACCTGGTGAGGAGGATGTTGTTGTTTCCCAGGGTTTCCGATGGAGGAGAGAGGAGAGTGGTGAGGAGGAGGAGGATAGTAGTGATGATGAGGGAGATGGAGATGGTGGTCATGATGGAGGAGATGGTCATGATGGAGGAGATGGTGGGGCAGGTAGATCACATGCAGCGGATCAGGTCTAGTCGTGGATGTCTAGGACTATATGGTGCCTTGTAAGAGGCGATCATTGATAGCTCCCACCGAGCAGCATTTGCATTTTGGATACCTTCATATCATCAACAAACTTAGATCATGAGTTTATAGGTGCAAGTGCAGACCTTACAGGGTTGGTTGATACAGGCCCACTGTTTATTGGTGCAAAAAAAAACCCAAATGTAGACACAGGTCTAGTCCATGCACAGGCTCTTGGTCAAGTACAGGCACAGTTGTTAGTTACTCAGACACAGATTTCTTCTTTGATGACTGAGAGAGATGCAACTAGATAGGTTGTAGAGCAGGCATAGGTTATAGCTGAGAGATTATAGAGATTAGCTGATGGTATGTCTATGGTTGATTACATGAGAGAGGTTCTTCATGTGGGTAGAGAGGAGTATTAGAGAGGAAAGTACCATGATGTTGTTCCCTTTGAGCAAAGAGTTAGTTATGCCCAGTTTCGATCAGTCAGGAGCTAGTCCAAGATTGTTAGTGCAGGTGTGACATAGCCTCCACGGAGAGATTCGAGAGATCCTGATACGTTTGGTGGAGGAGGTATTGGCCTAGAGATTATTGTACCATCTAGAGCTAGCACCACATAGATCTATGATGTGATTCCATGATATATGAGACATGATGTATACTCCAGTTCTTTGATTTACAACCATTTTTTATGTTGTGGCTCTTTATATTTCAGACATCATTGTATACTTGACATTATGATTTTTGAGATCTATATGATATGTGATGGATTGATCGATCTATATGTGTTCTATATGGTTCTATGATGGATTCATTTAATTTCTATGTTCTATATTTTATGTGATGATCTATATGATATTGTGAAGGATGCATTTAATGATCATGATGATATGCTATGATTTATGATGTTCTATCTATGATGTTAAAATTGTGATTATGTGAATAATGATGATGTATAGATGCATGATGTATGGATGCATGATGTATGTAGTATTTACATGGATAATAGTTGTATGACAATATATATCCAAATGATATGAATATGTATCAATATGTATGATTTTTGAATATGATGTTTCAATGATATATGAAAATGATGTAAATGGGATATGATGCACTTTTATTTTTGGGTATTTTAAATGCATATAAATGATATAATAAATGGATGAATGAATGATGAATATAATGGTACTTTGAATGTATGATATATGATATGATGAATGAATCAAAATGCAACTACATAGAGATTTGTTTTTGATATTTTTCTTATGCAATTTAGATGATGTGATGATTTGAAAAATATGATATGATGCAAAATATATGATGGAATGTATGAATGATGAAATGAAATGATAAATTATTTCCAATGTATGTAATGGAAATGATTATACAATTATATGATAATGATGATGTTTTTTTTTTGTTAATTTCATGTATACTCAATTCATTAATGAGAAAAGATAACATCATTTTTTAATCCTTCACCAACTTTTGTAACAAAATATTTGTAGGCACAAAATATCATGAATGCAATTTAATTTTACCATGCAAACTTATATGAAAGCATTGTCATATTAATAGTCCATTCATCATGCTTTTTATCATCATTGAGCTTTTAAAATGTTGAAAGTGAGTACAAGCATCAATGGTATAATGTAGACCAATGATGACCTGAGTACTACTTTCATGATTTTTGATACTGCAAGTGAACACAAGCACCTAGGTATAATTAAACCAAGATGACCTAAGCATTTCTTGTGTAAAAAGACAAGAATCAATCATTGTAATATGTGAATTATGAATGTCATCAGTGATACTTTGTAGAGCACGTCTCATGACAATTCACACAAAAATAATGATCAATTCATAGACAACAGACAAAGTAAATACCATTCTCCTTCCTAGCTCCTCTAGTTCAATACATCATTGAGTTGCTCCAAAGAAATGATAACAAAAATTAAAGTACAACATTTGAACATTCAAGCTTAAAGCAATAAAATCATGATTCAAAAGAATATCATCCACCTAAAGTTGTCTTGATTTGATATGATTTCAGTTGTGTTGATGTGGATGGTTGATTTATTAAAATGTTCTGATGTTTGATGTATGTTCAATGTTGAGTCTCCCAATGATCATTGTGTTTGTTGTGTTGTCATACTATTGTTTGTCTATTTGTTTAAGCTCAAGTTTATTGCCCTCAGTGAGTTCAGGATTTTTCCCCCAAGCTAGGGTGAGACGCCGACCATGTTACTAGGATATAGATGAGATGGATGGAAAGTGATAGTTTATACGTAATAGTGAAGCCAGTTAGGTTCATGATTTCTATTTCCCTTTACCCTGTGATTGTACTAGATTGGTAGAATAGCTTGTTAGTTCATACAATCAACCAAGTCTAGATTCACCCTTTAGTGATACTGGTATTTCCACCAATGGCCTCTTCCATATACTAACTAGCTCTTATATGTTTTGATTAGTATGCCTAGCAGGATTTTTGAACATGCTAGACATCATCATTGATAGTTTTTTTGTATTTTCATAATTCTTTCTCCTGTTGGATATGTTATAGTTTAGATTTGTATGTTTTGTTCCTCTATGCCATATACAAATGATAATTATATTTTTTTTGTATTTTTTTCTTCCACCTCCATTTCATTAATTTACCATGTCTAGTCCCCACTGAAAAAAAGGCCATGTTGAAGTAAATGGATGCAATTCTTGTGCCGGTACATGGATTAGATTACCATGTATTTGAAATTTTTTGTGCACTTCTTAACAAACTGAAAAGACTCCATGTTCAGGCAATAATACCCCAAATGGAGGAGTTTCTTTGCTAGGGTTAGTGTGCTTGAATGCATTCCACAAATACCTTCATGAACCTCATGTAAAGTTGTCTTAGACTCATTATGTTCTAGACACCAGAGAAGAGTACCATCTAGACCTCGACAGTAAAGTATGCCAACAATTAAGGTATGTCATGCAGTTTGGAAAATGAAATTGTGTTTCTAGTTTCAGGAAAGATTGGGAGGAAGGATATTAAGGTAAGCATAGGTCTTTCCATATATTGAGGATTCAACTTCAAATATATGGCATATGGTTTGAGATTCAGGATTATCATATGCAGGATTAGACACTTGTTCTACCATAAACTCATAACAACCTCACTTTTCTAGAATCTACAGTAGAGAAGCAATTGTCGCCATTACATCAACAACCTTGTTTTCTGCCCTTGGAATCTATTCAAATTTGGTCTCTAGAAAGTACCTTTTGAGATCATCCACCATGTTCTTATACGAAATCAACTTCTAATATTTGTTTGATATTCATCATTTACTTGATAAATGACTAGTTGTGAATCTCTATATACTTGTAGCTCTGTGATTTTCCATTCAACTGCCACTTTGATGCCAATAATTAATGCCTCATATTTGTCCACATTATTTTTGCATGCAAACATGAGTCTATAGGACTTTGGGATGGTATATCCTTGAGGTGTAACAAATAGACTTCCTGCACCTAATCCACATTGCATGAATGACCCATCAAAATAAAGCAACCATTGTTGTGTGGTCATAGTAAGAATGTCTGCATCAGGAAACTCAATGCTCATTGGATGATTATCTAGTAGTGGAGCTTTAGCTAACTGATCAGCTATCGCTTGACTCTTGATGGCTCTTCGATCTACATATTAGATATCAAATTCACTTAAGATCATGAACCACTTGGCTAGTTTTCCTATTAGGGAAACCTTGTTGAGTATGTACTTTAATGGATCAATCTTTGCTATGAGTTTAACCATGTGGGTCAACATGTAATTCCGCAACTACTGGGTAGAAAATACCACCGCCAAACAAGCTTTCTCAATGAAGGTGTAATTTATTTCATAACCATTCAAAGTCCTGCTAAAATAATAAATAGCTTGTTCCTTTCCTACAAGATCTTCTTGTGCTAATAAAGCACCTAGAGAAATCTCAATTGTTGAAACGTATAGTAATAATGGCCTATCTTCTGTAGGAGGCATGGGTATGAGTGGTGACATCAAGTATTATTTTATTTGATTGAAATTTGTTTCACACCTTTGATCCCATTTGAAAGAAACCTTCCTATGTAGCAAATGATTGAATGGATGACTTTTGTCTGCTAGTTGGGAGATAAATCTCCTGATTGGTTTTATCCTGCCCTATAGAGACCATAGTGATATTCTTAGGTGGTAGCATTTCAAATTATGGAACTTAACCCAGTAGGATCCGCCGATACCCTTTTAGGCACGCACTATATGTATCCTAGGAGGCCGGTGTAACCCCAAACACACATTTTTAGGATTGTCGACATTGAACTTCTCGGCTTAGGTAAAGATTTTTATCCTAGGATCTCTAGATGCCTTCTCACAGTATATGAATTTTCTAGTATATCATCCACGTAATCCTCCATAAAGGTATGCATCATGTCAGGAAGATGGTGGTCATTGTTCGCTGATATGTGGCCCTTGCATTTTTCAACCCAAAGGGAATGATGTTCCAGTAGAATGTGCCCCATGGACATGTTAATGCAGTCTTCTCCTGATCCTCGGTGCTATCTTGATTTGGTTGTATCCTAAAAATCATCCATTAATGATAACATGGTTTGTCCAACTGTTAAGTCTACAATAATGTCAATGTTTTGTAAAGGAAAATCATTCTTTGGACATGCCTTGTTCAGATCTTTGAAATCAGTACATATTCTTATACTGTTATCTAGTTTAGGAATAGGTACAATATTATAAATCCACTCAGCATAATCAATAGATCTAATGAATCCTGCATCTAACAACTTTTTCAACTCTGCCTTTACCAACAAGGTGATATGCAGATGCATTTTTTCTTAGTTTTTGCTTCATAGGTTTTATCCCAGATGGTAGAGATAAACGATGCATTAGAAGATATGGATCTAACCATGGCATATCAAAGTAAGACCAAGCAAATTTAATATGTCTTTCTTCAAAGATCTTGGTGAATTCAGGCTTTTCTTGTTTAGTCATAGATGTTTCCAGATATAGAGTTTTTCCTTTTCTATTGTGTCGATATTGATAGACTGTGTAGGCTCCACCAACATTGATGATATTTCATGATAGTTTTCTAGAAGAGTGTCAAATCTCCCATATTTTGGTGCCTCTGAGAGGTTTTCACCATCAGATGTGTTCTTTATTTTTACTTTTTTGAGATCTAATGCTGCCATTGAATGGTTTTCACCATTAGATCCATTATTCCTATTTTCAATTTTGCAACTGAAATATTTGACACCCTCCTGACCTGAAGCATCGTTATGATAATTATGATTAGAACTTGTGTCAGGTTCATCATAACAAAGGAAATTTACTATAGTGTCATCATTCACAAAGATAGGAATATCAATAGGTTCAGTTGGTTCCCAGTCAATAAGTTCAGGATGTATTATAAGTAAAAAGTCATCAGATTGACTAGGGTCAATGACAGTGAGGGTTCCTATAGCAATGTTTTCAAAAAATTTAGTGGTGATGTCAAGGTCTATGATATTACTCTCCTCCAAGTCATCTATCTCATCCTCACTTGAGTCATCGATATTTTGTGATCCAAAAACAAGGGGTCTAGTCCCTGAACTTTGTCCCTCCTCATGTGTGGGTGCATACTTTTTTATAACATCAACTTGTATGTCCTTGTATGATATTTATGATAAAGAATCCCACTCATACTCATTAGAATCTGTTTCAAAGCTATCCCTCATTTGAAGGATCTTTTCAACAACTTCATAAGTGGTTTCCTCTTTTTTTTCCCTTGTATAACCCAGTCTTGTTTTGTCTTTTGGTTGAAGTGTGAGAGGTTGGATGGGTTCTACAATGCCTTATTTTCTTTTGCCAATAGGTCCTTGTCCTTCATACCCCATTTTCTCTAATATTGTTTTTCCCTTGCCATATTGATTTGTCTTTATGCTAATATTTTATGAAGTAGATGTTTCCTCATCTTTGTAGATCCAATTGAGGATGGTCTTATCTTCAGATTCATCTTCTAGGGTACCTACCTTCACAAATCTATTATCAAAAACTGTGGTAGGTTGTGATGATTGTTATGTTATTGTTGATGGTTGTCCATATGATCTTGGAGATGGTAGTAGCTATGAAAGACATAGAGATTCCCCAATGGAATATTCTCCCATGTCTTTGTCCATTAACTGTATCTTTTCTTGAAATTGCTATGATAGAGAATTCAGTTGACCTTCATTGTTTGATGGAGTGTTGTTAGCGACACTTGTATCTTTTGACTAGTCCTTTTTCTCAACCCACTAGGATACAACGTTAGTTGCTTTTCACTGTTGGATGAACTAGAAGTGCTCGCCTCCCTATTATGGGGAACATAAGTGTCTTGTGTCATTTTAAGTGTGTTACAATATTGGGGATTGTTGTAATTAGCTGAAATAGTAACTTCTTGTCTATTAACTGGAAAATTTAAACACTGATGATAAGTTGAGGGTACTGCTTGCATTTCATGAATCTAGGGACATCCCAAGAGTATGTTATATGTCAGCTCTTTTTCTAGCACTTGGAAAACTATATTCTTTACAATTGGTCCTACTTGAATAGGAAACACGATCAATCCTTTGGAGGATCTCTCTTCTTCATCATAGGATTTTATTGTGATTTTCCTTCTGGAATCAATAACATTACAGAATAACCTAGTGCATGGATCATTTTTAAAGTACAAATGTTTAAACCAGCTCCACCATCTATTAGGACACGTTTAACATAGTGTTTATGGATTAAAAATTATATATAAAGGACTACATTGTGTGGATGATTAAGTGATACATCATCTTGTTTGGAAAATGATAGAAAATGAGGCGTGGTCAAATGTCCCACCATAGATTGGAATTGACAAACATCTAAATTGTTGGGTACTGTGGTGGCTACAAGAGCTTGTTCCAAAACTTCCTTATGGGATGGTGAGATTTTAAGAAGTTCTAATACTGATATCTATGTTGGTATTTTTTGTAGTTGATCAACTATGTTGCATTGATTTGAAGGGGGAGCAGATATTTTAGATGCAACTCCTTTCAATATTACCTTGGATTGCCCCCTTGTTGTCATGTTGACCGGTTGGTAGTCTTGCTTTTCCCTGATTTTTATGACATTGATCTGATTATTGGATGTGTCTACGTTCAGGATCATGTTTAGTGATATGATGTCATTGATTCCAGCATTATCAGTTTGATTATATGTGACACCATTCTTCTCAACCTCAGAAATACAATGAATAGTGTTGTCATAAATGTAGTTCACATTTTTACCTTTACTATTTGCAGAAGAAGATTTTCCCTTTTCATAATTTGGTAAAGGATTTTTAAATGCACTGTGATCATTGTTCATTTGATGTCCTTCTACGAATACTCTCTTTTTTTCAAGCAAATCTTGTACTAGATGTTTCAACTACACACAATCATTTATTTTATGTCCTTTTCTTTTATGAAAGTTACAATAGTCAACATCATTCCACCAAGATGGTTTTACTTTTGGTTCTTAATTTCTTGCTTTAGGTAAGGTGATAAGTTCATTTGCAATAAGTTCTCTCATTGTTGATTCTAGTGTTTGTCCCAATGGTGTGAATCTTTGTCGATTTGATGGTCTTTGATATCATTGTGGTTTAGATTCTCCATTGTTCAAATTGTTATTTTGATTGACACTTTGATTGATGTTTTGGCCATTATTTTGATTGGTCTTTTCAGTAGTTTCCGTCAAATTAAATCCTAGTTTCACATTTTGTGTGTCATTTGTAGCATCATTGTTTCCAGTATTTCTATTATTTTTCCAAAAATTAGGTTTTTCATTGTTGCCCTAGTGATTTGAGGAGTTTGTATTGTTTGATCCTTCATTGTAATGTTTTATCACCCCTCTTTTGACCAAGGCTTCTTCAATCTTGAGCCCATTTTCAATCACTTTCTCAAATGTAGGTGGACATTGTAGTTCAAGCCTATAGCCCATGTCATCAATTAGGTTGTCAATGTATAGTTCCATATTTTCTTCTTCAGGTATAGAAAGAGGATATCTAGCAAACAACCATCACCATCATTGTAGAAATGAGAGGAATGTTTCACCTTTCTTTTGTTTCATGTTGTAAAGGTATTTTATTGTTACCTCATGTTGAATATTAAAGGAAAATTGTGAGATAAACCAGTTGACTAGCTCTTCAAAATATTGAATTCTTGGTTGTAGTTTAGAAAACCATTCCATACATTGACCTCCTAAGATCCTTAGAAATAACCTCATTAGATAAGTGTCTTCTTGTGTAAATTCTAAACTCATGGTTCTAAATTCCCTCACATGATCAATTGGGTCTGTTTTACCATTGTAGTTGTCGTATTTTGGGAATTCACAATGTCTAGGAAATGGTATCATGTCCACACTTGGATCAAAAGGATAAGGAAAAATGTCCTATAATGAGTACCTTTCTGTGGTTTTGCATATCTTGAAGTTGTTGTTGCAAGTTTTTCATTTGATGTGTTAGGGTAACCACTTGATCTGTGTTTTGTGGTTCACTTTCAGTTGCTCTAGGTGCTTCTTTTAGTCGATTGATGTTGAAGTCCTTTGGAAGTTTTGCACCTAGTTCAGTTAGCATCAAAAGGTATTTTTCCATATCTTGTTCTAAAATATTTTTTCCATAAATTTATGGAAATTTGGATCTTGTTGTGTTGTTTGGATGTCCTCTTAGGTTATTTCATTTGCATCATTTTGGTGAAATCTGTGGAAGGGATTTTCTTCACCCATGGTATTTGGTGTTTCAATTTTTTTTTCTCTAAGTTTTTGTCTTTGTAACTTTGTCAAAGTTGGCATACAAGTGTTGTTATCTTCACTAAACTTTGATCTTTTTGTTTGGATGAGTGCCAATGGTATTAACTTAAGTTGAATAGAATGATATATCCTATTGATGAGACCAAGTTAAAATCTTATTATTGTGTTTCATTTCATGATTGTAGGATGAAAAAATCCTGATAAAGAAACTTTACGTAATAATCCAGAATTTGCGTTTGATTTAGACACTTTAAGGTTGCAAGATCTTGGTTTAATTTGATAAATTTTGTCTTGTAAGGTCCTATTTTCCCAAGTTTAAGACACTGTTTGGACTATGAAAATGTTTTTGTTCTGTCAAAAAACCTGAGTTCTGATTTTAACTGTCAGGTAGGGGTTTCAATTAGCTCTTTTTTTTCTTGTTCTGTGGATGTGCTATAACAGAGGGCAGATGTGCTAAAATAGTCTATGTATGTGCTAAAAGATATGGTGAATGCACTGTCAAACAGGGTATATGTGCCAAAACAGACTATGGATTCACCAAGATATTGGTAAATTATGGTGACAGACTATGAATATGCATTATAAGATAAGGAAAATATGCTAAAAAAGTGGTTGTATGCGCTATTTGGACAACAGATGTGCTACAAGATTGGGTGGATGTGATAAAACAGACTGTGTATCTGCTAAACTAGAAGTTGTTAGTATGTTCAAATTTTTATCTATTTGTTCTGGTTTTTCTTAGTAAAAGGATTGATTTCAGGGTGTAATTTTCTGAACCATGAACATTTTGATAGGGTATTTTGCTAGTAAATCTCTAAATTTATTGATCTAGTTGGATGATAACCTTGAAAGATAACTTCACACACATAAGCTAGATTGAAAATAGTTGTTTCAGAAATATATGTATTAAACATGTAGTGAGTGTTCTAGAATCTGGTCTGATTCTTTAAATTTCCACATGTTTTGACACAAATACAAACATTTCAAGCACTTTTCTATCTCAAGTAGGTCACTTAGAATATCACAACCCATAACTTGCAACTATGTCAGCTCACACAACCCTGTCACCCCCTAGAGGGCACCCGTGTTTTTTCCTTTCCCGAGTCTTAACCAAAGTCGAATCCTCCACTTTTGGCCAAGGTCTCTGATAGTTATATGGTGAGTGTCTTGGGGGTAGATTCTTCCGTCCCCTTGCACCGTGATATAAAAAGTGTTTGGAAACTGATACAGTTGGATTCTACACTAAAGTTCGTAGATAGGGTATCTATTCGAAGCGATAAATGATAAACTCCTTCAAGAAACCTCCCAATCTTTAGAACAAATATTTTTGGGATGGTTATCTTGCACACTTCCATTGAATTGTGGGTTTCCCCAAATTCACTTTTGATTATAGTGGGTTGGAAAACCTGGCTTTGGTTGTTCCCACTTAGGTCATTCCCATAGGGTGAGTACTTTTTCCCACTATAGCGGGCCTTCTAAAGGATTTAAAAAACCATAAAAAGTGAGTCTAGCATTTTGATCACCCAGTGAAGGGGAGAGAATAGGCCTATCACTTCAACCACAATAGACAAGGTGTTCATTTAATCCTTTACTTAATCTAGATGCACTATTTTAAACAAAAGAAAAACAATAATTGAAATAAATCTCTACAAGCATCATTAGTAATTTATGATAATTTTTTCTTTGACTGGCGTATGTTTTCCAACAACTATCTTTGACAAGCATATTTTGCACCTAGAACACAGAAAACAATGATTAGACTTTGAATTTTCAAAATTTTGCAAAAGTAATTAGATGTGCCATAACATTGGTTAGATGTGCCAAAACAACATGTCAATGCGCTAAAATAATGGATCTATGTGCTAAATAAATTGATTTATGCGCTAAAGAATAGGTCGATGCACCGAATTAAAACCCACTGACTAATGAAACAAAAAAAAACTTTGATGCGCTAGAACAATTGTTAGATGCGCTAAAGTATTTGGTGGATGTGCCAGAACAGTGCTTGGATGAACTAAAGTATCTATCGTATGCACCATAAAATCTCTTAATCACGCTAAAAGAAAACATGTCAGAAGCCTGCAAGCGTACTTTTCTAAAAAAGATGTTAAAAATGGGTTTTTTGTGCCCCACGATGGGTCCCAATTTATGTGTGAGTAAAATGTGAGTAAATGATCAACTAACACAATCAATGAGACATTATATCAAAGATTCAAACAACAATTAAACTAATTTAAAGCAATAATCTATTGAAATCGTCATATTGCTCTCTATCTTCAAAGATTTATTAAGTCACAAGGCTCTCAGATTTGGTAAGCATTATGACTGTTAAAATGCCAATCTAGAGGATGAGATGCTACTAAATGCAATAATCTAATCCTATATAATGATGTCTAAATGATAATGATGAAACTACTATAATATAAATTGACATGAAACTTGATGAAAGAAGCTACAATAAATTATGATGCAGCTAAATAAAAAGCCATGATATTGATTCTATTCTAAAATGCTTGCTATTTCTATTGCTAAATGGTAATTTCTTTTTTCTAAGATGCTTGATTGCTCAATTGGTATTTTTGCAGAGTAAGTTTGCACAAATTTGGGATCTATTTCCTGTAGACATAGGCTATATTTATAGATTCTCAGTAGCATATTTGTGAAGGGGCAACAAAGCAAAGGTCTAGATTTGATCTGAAGAATTGAATGGTGAAGGATGCAAAAGTCTGAGTTGATTATGGAGGTTATTCCTCCCCACAAAAACATTCAACTAGATGATAGGAAGAATCGATGGAAGAAGATGAAGAAGTTCACCAATAAATTTGTCTTCAAATCTTCCCGTGAAGGTTGAGATGAACTAAATTAGACATAACATATCTAATTTGGTAGGTGAAATATTGATTAGTTATAGAATATGCTTTTAATTTGAATATTTTATATTTATTCAAATTTAGGAAGAAATAACAATTATTAAATAAAACAACTATTTGATATTGTTTATTTAATAAAAGAGGGATAATGATAATTAAATAAAAACTATAGAAGTTTAATTATTTAATTAAGAGGGAATAATTAGAAGAATATAAATAGAATAGAAGAATTAAAGAAATGAGCTATATAAATAAATAATTCTATTTATTCTTGATAGTAGATAAATTTAAGGTTAATTAATCAAATAAATCGCATTTAATTAATTAGATTATCCAGACCATTTTTAGGTGTATACAATATATGTGTGTGTGTATTTTATTCATCAATTAGGTCATCATCATATAAGATTAACACATTTCTTATGTCGGAAAAACAACCATAAAACATAACTAGTCCTCATAATATATCGCATATGCTAAGTCGGCCAAGATCTCGAATATTAGAATTATAGCTTGTCTCATGGTAGAAACCAGACGCAAAAACTAACACACCGGATCACATAAAACGATCATCTTCGATAGGGAATAGCTTTCGGTAACCATCTCATACATTTAGTACTATGTTGACATCAATGACAACATGTTGACATTAATGAAAACCATTTGATTCAATCCAATTTACAACAATCTCCCCCTTTGTCATTGATGGTAACACAAGATGTGAAAAGTCAACAGCAACATCCTTCTAGTTCTTCCCCTTTGATGAGATGAAATGATTTCCATTCTTTTCACATAGTCTCTCTCCCCCTTTGACATCAATGGCAAAGAATAGAAGATTTATCTCCCCCTTACTCTAAAATTTTCACGCAAAAATAGTCTTCAAAAATGATATGAAAAATGGTTTTTTACCTCAATCCTTCATCTCCTAAAATATCTCATTGTATTGTTCTTCCTTATTTCTCCAAATTTTTGACATCTCTCTCCTTGCTTCTTCTAGATCTACCTTGTTCACAAGTTTTGTATTCTATTATGAATTAGTTTTCTTCCCAATTTGCTCCAACAAAATTTTGAGATATGTCCTAGTTTGTTGCAAGTGTAGCACATAACATATCCATGATCAAATGAATTTGATTTTATCCTTGACTCGCACTAATTATCCTTTTTTCCAAAGACATTGCATGTGTAACAATAGCCTTGAAAGGATTTAATTCTTCTATTTGTATTAAATCTATTCATCATCATTTGGCTTTTGCATTCGGTAGCTCTATGTCCAAACTTATTGCAAATATAACATTTTATAGCAAAGAATCTCTAACATTCTGACTCATTTTATTTTGGTTCATCCTTCTTCTACAATGTGTTGCTCTATGTCCAAATTTATTGCATGAGAAACAAAATCTATTAAAAGATGAGTACCTTTGAGCATTAGGTTGTTGGATGGGAATCCTTCAGTAAAGTTCCTTCAATTCTTGTTTCGATAAGTATTGCCTTGAAATTTCCTTTGGTTGTCCACTTTGTTGAAAACTGGATTAGTCTTTGACCTTTTTCCTTCTTCAAACCCTAAACTACCTTTATCCTTTGTAAGTTTCTAAGATGAAATCAACTCATCAAGCATTGTAGAACTTGTCTTAAACCTTTCTTCATGAGATTTTTCTCTTTCCAAATCAATTCTTAGGGTTACTACTTCTTGTTCAAGCTTATCACATTTTTTTGTCTTCTGATTGATAATCTATTTCAAGCATCTTTCCTCTATCTCACTTTGTTCAATTGCAAATTTTAGATTCTCTTCCATCCTTTTGCTTTCTTCAAGTTTCATTCTTAGATTCTCAGCAGTCTCCTTTGCTTCCTTTAGTTCTTGATTAACTTCTTTATGTTTCAACTTGAACTTCTAGATCTGATTCCTTAGTTTCTAAAAATATTCACCTGCTTGCTTGACATTTTCTTTTAGATCTTCATTTTTAGACTCTGAAGCATTTTTTCTTAATTCTTCATCCAAGTCAGATCCCTTCACCATTTTGTTCAACCTGCCAAGATCTCCTTCAAGTTGTTAAACTCAATCCAAAGGACCAAGCTCTGATACCAATTGTTGAACAAGACAACTGAGAGGGGGGGTGAATCAATTTTCACCAAACTAAACGCTTTAAACATTCACTAGAACAAGATCTTGATACTGTTTAATTGATTAAACATTAAGTGCAAAACAAAAAGTCATCACATAAACATAGTAACACCAGATTTACGTGGAAAACCCAATATGGGAAAAACTACGGTGAGGATTAACTCACATTATAGAGAATATCAATACCAACCACAAAAAGGTTCACTGCCTAAAATAAGGATTCATGATCCATCAGGCTACAACCTGGAGATACAAAAGATGGATAACTACCAAAATACAAGAGTTATGGTTCACTTCCAAAAGTATGAACTAATGGAATACACCTTCCTTGTGTTGAGTTTAGTTCTATATGAAGCTCTATATAAGTAGTACTTCATCTCCTAGCAGTCACTCAATAATTATGTTATGATCTTTAGCTGATAAATCAATTAGACTCGCACCATGCACATAGACTCTATTATCTTCACCTGCTTTGCTCATTCTTCTCTTCTGCTCTCTTTCTTTTTTTTGCTTGTTTTTCTTTTCCAAAGAGTCTCATATATAATATATATAGTATTCATAAAGATGTCAAAATATCGGTTGACATACAAATATGAATCGTATTATACTATTCAATAACAAGCCTTATGTGTATGCTTAAGAGATTTTAATGATTAAATAAACCAAGTTATAACCATGACCACAATTCTAGAAAGACGCGAAATCACAAGCCTATGGAATCATTTTTAAGATTGGATCACTAGCACTGAATATATATGTGTGTGCCTGTGTATTTTATTCATCAATTAGGTCAGCACCATATAAGGTTAATGCATTTCTTATGTCGGAAAAAAATCCATAAAACATAACTAGTTCTCATAATATATTGCATATGCTAAGTCAGCCAAGATCTTGAATATCATAATCATATCTTGTCTCATGGTAGAAATCGAACCTAAAAACCAACACACCGGATCACATATAATGATCATCTTCGATAGGGAATAGCTTCCAGTAACCATCTCATACATTCAGTATTGCGTTGACATCAATGACAACCTGTTGACATTAATGACAACAATTTGATGCAATCCAATTTCCAACACCCTGCACATGAGGCCATTTGTCACCCTCATCAAAGTAATAATAGCTTTCTCCATGTCATCCATTTGGACCTACATGTAAGTCAACCTGATTTTAAGAAATTTAGTATTAGAATCATCAATAATATTAGTGTCTTGGGCAATGTTCATAGTTTCAAGAGCTTTCAGTATTTCATTCATTAGCTCTTCTTCAATCTCAACTTCTTCCTCCTCATCTTCTTCTTTCTCCTCCACCATTTCCTCCTCTCCCATATCATAGTTTGTCTCTTCAAAGTACATGTCCTCGCTATCTTCATCGACTTGTGCCTCAAACTCTTCCACCTCTAAGTATTCCTCTTCTTGAAATATGGCTTTTTGTTTCCCCTTTTTTTCCTGGGAAGCAGTGTTTCCAAGGCAAGCAAATCTTTGACCTCCACTACCTAGACTCAACTTCCTATCCTCCAGATCCTCTATTTGAATTCCCTTTTTTTCTTCACTTATAGTGATGACCTCATTTTGGTTTTTCAACTCTTTTTTTAGTTTCTTGGACTTAGGAGGTTCTAGTAGAAGTAAAGAATATTTGTGTTTCTCAAGGGAATTTTTAGTTGGATTCTTCTTACCCACAAGGGTAGAAGGGTTGGAATTTTCAACATCAGAGGAAGAGATTTCAGTAGGGTTATTCACATTACTTTAAACAATTTGGGGTGGGGCCCTAGGATTAGGCTCCTGAATGGGGTTAGCCTCCACAAAAGGTTCAACATTTTCCCCGACATTTTGATTTTCAATATCCTTTCTAGTTGCCAAAGGGTTACCATGTGGGTTCATAGCAAGGGCATGTTTATAAAGAGTAGTCATTAGGCCTTGGTGCAAGGGAGGGTTCACACCCTTTTCTATGTTTTGTTGCAGAGAGGAGAGCAGATAAAATGAAAAATGTATACGTTCATTATGATGGATATGATTCAATAGAGGAAAGTGATATGCATGAAGAGTCATATATCTACCTTCTAGAGTAAAATATCACATCACAAACATACTAAACAGAGCATAAGGTGATAGGAGTTTGAGCCACGCATTACCCATTTGGAAACCTATTGAGATATTTTTCATCATAGAGGAAATTATCAAAAAAATATTGGTAATCAACTCCATTCTTCACCACCTTAATTCCCTGGTTTTGCAAGCCCATTTCCTCAACTATGAATTGATTCATCACCTCAAATCTAACAGTTCCTATAGCCACATTCCCCTTTCTCCATGATTTGGTGAATTTTGTCATGAGGTTCTCATTGTACCCTTTCTTGGCTTCAAAAAAAGGAACCATTCCCGCTATGCTAAATAGCCTCCAAAGATCAACATTTTTCCTTAGAGCATGGCAATTCGTGGGTTTACTTCACTTTCT
Organism: Sequoia sempervirens; assembly: GCA_007258455.2. Lineage (NCBI taxonomy): Eukaryota > Viridiplantae > Streptophyta > Pinopsida > Cupressales > Cupressaceae > Sequoia > Sequoia sempervirens. The sequence continues at coordinate 9,602 of VDFB02075952.1, read as the reverse complement.
AGGCCCACCCATTTTAGAGCACTATAATATTTTAGGATTAATCTTTTGCAATCCTTTCCTCATAACACCACAACACCCTAGAAGTCCTCTAATCTTACAGAGCACACTTTTTATTGCGTTTTGAGAATAATCTCTTTTTGAAATGAAGTTTGAGAACTTTCTTAATGAGATGGCCATTATCCCATTTCTCCAAGAAAAAAATTAATTATTATCATTACAAATAATAAATGAATCTTGATTATTCATAGCAAGTTGATCTTCAAATTGGAGGTTAGATTTAACATTAGGCCCATCACTACTCTTGGATTTGACACTAGCCTTTGCATTGATAAAATCCATGTGATCCATTATATTCTCGGGAATGAAATAATAATTACCTTTCTCACCTAAGGATATCTTCATACCCATAGCCATACTAATATTATCATCATTATTCTGAGAGCCCTTTATGAGACAAGATCGCATAATCCTCCTATGTTGGTCCCTTTTCTCAACTTTATAAGTTATACACATTTTCATATTTTCTTTGAGCACTTTTTCTTTCAATGACAAAGGAAATCAGTTTTACTCCCAACGGGTCTACCTATTACACTTGAGTGCTTCGTTGGCTACATAGTTAGCAGAGAGATTTCCATCCCTAAACATATGTATGTAGCAATGAGTAAAGAAACTCATTAGGGACTTGCAATTTTCAATGATGTCTTTTAATTCCCGAGGGGTCATGGCACCACCATTCAATATGTCCACAATTAATTTGGAGTCTCCTTCCAAAATTACCTTCTTAAAACCATATTTTCTTAGATTCTTTATACCACCCCAAACATCCATTGCCTCTGCTTTATTGTTGGTGCAAACTCTTGGTTTTATACCATAGCCCACAATGTAGTCACCTAGATGGTTTCTTAGTAGTCCTCCCACCCCAGCCATGCCAGGATTACCTTTTGAACACCCATCAAAATTGCATTTAATCCATTCCCTTTCAGGAGGGACCTAAATAGTAACCTTCCTAGCCAAAAGTGTGTCCCAATTGAGATTAGTAAGGTCCTTCTTTAGACCCCATCCCTTCTTAATTCTCAATTATTTATAGGTCAGCCATACTTTTGAGAAGTTGTATCCTCCAACTTCCATAATTTCCTATATCTGGGCCTTTACAATCATACAAACCTCATAGTTGCTTCTCTTTGCTTCCCTAAAAAAATCCTATTATTCTTTTCCTTCCAAATTCCCTAGGTTATGAAAGGGGGGGTTTGATTCCAAAGATCCATTATAACCTTATGAGAGAAAGGACGGTTGGACCAAATTTCAACAAATGTAGTTGGGGGAAACACCCAATCAATGAACAATAATGGGAGGAAAAATGATCACACTTCTCTAGAGTACTGACAATGGAAGAAAAGATGCATTACTAACTCTTCATCCTGCATACAAAGGATGCATCTATTGACAAGATGAAATCCTCTCCTCACAAGGTTATCTATAGTTAGAATTATGCCATGTGAAGTAGCCCACCAAAAATAGATGACTTTCGAAGTAAGGTTTGTTATCCACACTTTTTCCCAATGAAGGTCTCTACAATCAGTTAGAGGTTTCTCTAGTTCCTTATAAGCATGTTTAACTAAGAAGCAGCCAAAAGTGTTCCTCTTCCACAACCATTCATCTTTCCTTTCATTGGAGAACCAAGTCGCCTCCCCAATGAGGCTATGTAACCTTTGCAGAATCAACTCCCAATTAATTTGTCTCTGACCTCTAAAATTGGAACCCCTGAGTAGCCTTTTAAATTCCTTCCATTTAGGTTCTTCAAACTCCCAATTGATATAGTCTTCCACCTTTTTACCACATATTCTTGTCAGGATTTGTTTAAGAGGGTTGAAGCCTTCTAAGGAAGAGAGAAGGGAATCCTCAGTCCAAGGGTCTTTCTATAAATTGGTGTCTTTTCCATTGCCAATCCTCTTTCTCACACCCATTTTCAACACATTTTTTATTTTGATAAGATGGTTCCAAAAAACTAACCCATTAGGAAAATCAATTGTAGAGAGGAAATAGCCCGGGTCTTTGTTCTTTAAATATTTAGCTTGGAAAATATTCACCCAATCCTTAGACCCTTCCAAGAGATTCCATCCCATCTTAGCAATAAGGGCTTTGTTAAACAATTTTATTCTCCTTATCCCCAAACCTCCAACATTTTTAGGAGTATACACTTTCTCCCAACTAACTAGCGCTAGTCTATTTTTCTCTTCTATTCTAGACCACATGAATCTTCTCTAAATTTTTTCTATTTTTTCCCCAATGAAGGTCGGGATTCTAAAGAGATACAAATAGTAGATTGAGATATTCTATAGAGAAGCTTTTAGCAATTGTATCTTCCCAGCTAAGCTTAGAAGTTTACCTTTCGATCCTGACAACTTTTTTTGGACTCTTTCAATCAGATGATTCTAATAATTATTATCCAACTTTCTAGAGATCAAAGGTAGCCCAAGGTAGGCTACAAGTAGAATAGATTCCTGATAGCCCAAGGCCCTCACCACTCTTTCCTTCACTAATTGGTCAACATTGAAGAAGTATAGATCTTGATTTTATCATAGTTAATATGTTGAACAGAGACAAAAGTATAGTCATTTGAAATAGATTTCCATTGGATAGCCTCCCCAACTAAGGCTTCACCAAACAAGATAGTATCATCAAAAAACTATTGGCTGGAGTCAAGAAAGAGTGATGAAGCAGCTTTAACACCTTTAAGGGCCTTCAAGTCAATTAGCTTTTGGATATTCCTTCTAAGGACCTCATCAACAATTATAAATAGATCTAGGGGGAGAGGGGGTCTCCTTGTCTTAGGCCATGACCACATGAGAAGAAACCCTGAGGGACACCATTAACAAGAACTGAGCACTAGGGGTGGTAACACAAGCATTGAGCAACTTAAGGAATCTACCCTCAAACCCAAATTTCCTTAGAACAAAAAAGAGAAATAGTTAGGAAACTCTATCACAAGCCTTAGAGATATCAATTTTCAAGGCCATCCTAGGGTTTTTACTAAGATCCATTGAGTGAAGGATTTCATGGGTAGTAATAACATCTAAAAAAATTCTTCCTTGGACAAATCATTTCTGGTTCTGGGCTATCATTTTGCATAACACAGCTTTAAGTCTGTACACAAGAAGTTTTGAGAAGATTTTATAGATAGTGTTGCAAAGGCTAATGATTCTAAAGTCCTTAACAAAAGAGAGTTCTTCTTCCTTAGAGATAAGGGAAATAAAGGTAGCATTCAATTGATTTAGGAGCCTCCCTGATTAGATAAATAAATCTCTAGCAGCATTGAATAAGTCAATTTTAACAATATCCTAGTACTTAAGTCTGAAAAATGGCAGGAGGGAACCCATCGGGTCTCAGAGCTTTGTAAGCCCCAAAGGAGAAAACAACCTGTTTAACTTCCTCCATGGGTATATTGTTACACTAGTATTAAGATACAATATACATTGGGTATATTTTTCTAATGGGAGTGTTTAATTTTTCAATCATCACTCATCACCTCAGGGTTCAAACCCTACTTTGTCTTGCAAATTTAAAAGTGAAGGTCTTACAAACCTCAATAATTGGTTTGAAAAACAAATTTAAGGTAATCTTCCCAAGTTGACACCCTTGACACTTGGGAGATTATCAAACCTTAGGTATTTATGGTCTACAACTCAAATCACCAACACAACCCACCTCCCTTCTGCAAATGCTTCCCAACCCAAAACTTAACCTTCTCACAATAATTAAATTATCACATTTCCATTCATTTTGAATCATATTTTTATAATTGTGTATTACTTTAAAGGTGAAACCTTGAAACACCTTACTTTCTTTATAAGAAAATAAATTACAACATATAACATTCAAAAATTAAATTTTTTTTTAAAAAAAAAAAAATTACCTTTGGACAACTTACAAAAGTTGTTTAATTTTTCCCTTATATACATTTCTTAATAAATAGCCCATACTAAATGCTATAATAAAAAAACTAATAAAACTTATCAAAGTATAAGAAAAGAAAAAAAAAACATATAACATTCATAAATGAAAAATTAGAAAAGATTATTTTTGACAACCTTTTGAAAGCTCTTTAATTTAAATCCTTTTATAAATTTCTAGATAAAAAATAATAATCTATGTTTTTTAATTAAGGGTAAAACATGTTTTGAAGGGACCTAAAACCCTATTACAAAATGTTTCTTAAAAGATAAACAAAGATAACCAACAACCAACCATCAGCAAACAAGCATGAAAAACATAGAAAAAAATAAAAAACAATAGAAAAGCTATTGTAACTCTTTGAACATATTAGCTTTCTCCAACTCTTGTTGATAAAAGCTTTGGTGAAGATCAACCAAATTTAGCAATTCCTTCTTATCTTCTTTAAAGGACTTCTTCTTGCCATGGGGTCTACTCTAATGAGTAGATTTGGTTTGCTTACCCTTAACCTTGTTTCCACCCTCAGTATTTTCCCTAGCATTAGCGGAACCAAAAAAAATCTTCTTTGAGCTCCTTCAGCTTCTCAAACAAGATCTAGATTCCTTCAACATTATTTTGGATAGTGCATTGATTGATCTTTATAAATCTCTCTAAATTATGGTTAACCTATTGCATTTTTTTCTCCAGCCACTTAATGTGGCTCTCAAAGTCCCTCTTAATCAGGTTAACCTTAGAAGTTAGAGCTTCCAACACATAGTGGAGCTCTTTCTCCTCTTCTTTCTCCCTAAGAGTATACTTCACTTCTCTATCAGAGTCAATTTTGTTTTACATGGAGCATAAATTAATATTAATTTAATTGAGCTCCAGAAAGAACCATTTGGTGAGTCTGAATTGACCCACCACACCATCTCTTGCAAGCACTAGGACATTATAAATTCCTCTTTGTTAGTATTAAGTTGGGGTAATTCCTACGAAAGATCTTGGGGAGAAATACCTTGATCCCCTTTAGCATTTCTAGGAAATAAAATAGGGCTTTTGCTAGTATTACCTATAGGAATTTTAGCAACTTCTTCTAACTTCCCCTTGCCTTTAAGATTGACTATCTCCTTATCAACTCCAGGCTTAATCTTTTTCCCTTTCTCAATACCAAAAATCTAGTACTCACCAGTATTAGCTTCATATATATAGGACCCACTTGTCCAAAATAGTTGAGCCATGTTCCACTTCTTAGAAGAGTTACCCTTTTTGGATTTATCTTCCTCTGATGGTGGGTTGGAGTACATTTCAACCTCATCCTTAGCATGTCGTTCCTCATCTTCGTCAGACTCCTTTGACTCAATAACCTCTTTAGAAGAAACAACATGGGTAAAAACACTATGATTTTAAACAAGTTTCTTGGACTCAATAGGGGAGGGTAGGGTCTTCAAATGCTCCATGATCAAAAGAAGGAGACCCTTATGTAACGCGAGAAGTATAGCATTTTGTTTATCCTCTTTTAAACAAAATTCTAAAGAAGCAAAGAGGTAGAATGGGTAAGAACCAAGTTTCTTATGATGAAAATCTCTCAGTAGAATGAAATGGAAGCCATAAATAGTTGTAAACCTACCATCTAAGGTGAAGTAATGCATGATTACCTCTACTACTTCCAACCAAATGAGTTTGATCAAGAGCCTTTCACAGCCACCAAAATTAAGCTTATCCAGTTTCTTCCACTCATTGTTTTTCAAGAACTCGCTAACAACACCCTCAAAAGTTTCTCTAAAAATATCCCTCCCTTGGTTTGAAAGACCCATAATCTGTGCAATGAGGTCTTTAAAGATCACCTTCCCATCAACTAACAAAGTGTGATCCTTCCAACTCTTCATGAAAACCTTCATAGTTTCTAGGTCATGACCATGTTGTTTCTCTAGATAAGGAGTCACACCACCTTCCATGAGAACATTCCAAATTAACCCTTTTCTCCTAACAGCATCACAAGACAAAGGTTCAACTCTACTTTTGTCACCACCCATCTACGAGAAGAACAAAATAAGAAACATGAAATCCAAGAGAGAATGTCGTCCCCATTGATGAAAGCAAGTATGAAGACCTACAAAAACACCCATAATATCATTGGTATTTTCAATGTGAATCCTTCACACATCATTATAGAATAAGGCTTGGACATTAAAGCACTCAAAATATTAATTTTCCTTTCCAACTCATACCCTTTGCACATCATGATTTATTAAGGCTTGGATATTAAAGGGTAAGCCATCGTTATTATACCAAACCTAAGAACACTTCAAGACCCCCAAATTGGCAAAGGCATCAACAAGGTAATTCCCTTCTCTATAAATATGAGAAATATAATAATCCTCAAAAGAATTAAGGAGAACAATGAAGTCCTTAATAAGAGTATCAATAGAGGTCAACTCTAGAGTCATGGGCCTTCTTTAGGCATTGCATTATATTTATGGAATCTCCTTATAGCCAAATCTTATGAAAACCTTAAGAATGAGCAAGTTTCGAGTTGTTGTAGACTGTTGTGACTTCAACAATGTGATTGGTTTAGGTTCCCAAAGGAAGTGACATTTTTAATACTAAATGCTATTTAATCAAATATTAATTAAATTTATTAAAATTAATCAAACATTTGAGATAAAAAATAAATTAAATTAAATTAACACATAATCATATTATAAATATAAAAATGAGTTAGTAGTCAATGGTCTTTGGTCTTTAAGTGGAGTTGAATAGTTCTAAATGAGTTTACAGTACATCAAACATTGTTGAGTGCGACGCCCCAACATCATAAGGTATGAGGCCAAGATCGTTCCTTGATGAACTTTGGTGAAATGGATGCCCCTTAATCTTTGACTCTCAATCGAAGAGGTTTTGACCTAAAGCTCATACTTCTATATTCTATGGATTTGAAATAAAACTCTCACAAAAATATCATACAAAATAACATTTAAAAATGAAACATATAGACATTTAAGAAAACCATACTTTAAAATAAGACTCAAAACTCACAAAATAAATTTAAAAACATAAAAAATAGTAAGATTTCCAAAATCATGTAGCTCTCCTCATGGTGGGACCTAGCCTATTCAAGTAAGACTAGGTAGTCACCCAAAATAAAAATAGGGAAACAACTCAAACAAAACTAAAAACAAAATAAAAATTAATCTAGTGAAAAAACCCTAGGCATCACAATTGGCCAAACGGTCTGAGACAAAGCTTATTGTCAATATTAGTCTATTCCTCCATGACCCTTCCTTGCAACCACAGGAAACCCAGTGTTAGGTAAGGGTTGGACTAATTCCTAACGAAAGCTACATAATAAACATATCCATTCTTTTAATATACAGTCCTCCTCACCAAATCTAAAACAAAATAATTTACACCAGTAATTAGCTACCCAGTCTGTTCTCAATATTATTAAACAAATAAAAATTCTATGATAATAGTTTCCATGTTGGTGCAACTGTTTTTTCTAATGCATTGACATGCAAAACTAAACAAAATCTTATCAACTCCAAGTAGCAGGTCTCTGATCTGGCAGTAGGTTTCATCTAATCAATGATTTCATATAGCCTGTAAGACCCCTTTCACATGTTTTGATCAACTAACTTTTTGGTCTGCTAACACTTTTTTCTGCCATTTGACAGACTCTGAAACCATGTCAATCGTTGTTGATTTTCTTCTCTGCATTGTAAACTTACTATCTTTTGCAGTAACTCATATCTGCTCAATAGTTCTGTTAGTGATAATCAAGACGTTCGTAAGTATTCCTGGAGAAGCATTAGGAGTTGTCTGGTCACATGTCATAGCAGCAATCCGTTCAGTTTTGGAGTATCTGGTGGAGTTTATGACAGAAATTTTGGTTCTGGGTGTGAGTCTTATTGGCAGTTTGATCAAGAGTACAGCAGAGGCTTTTGTGACCTCCTTGGCCAGTATTTTGTCTGAGTTTATCTCTGAATTACGAGGTGCTTTTCACAGTGTTGAATACTTTGTCAGAGATTTGATTTAAGAATATGTTGTCAAGCTTGTTGGGGGATCAATGGTCAGTGTGTGGAATAATTTTACTGTTGCAGTTTCTCACTTTGTAAACAATCTATAATATTTGATCAAAATTGTGGGTTTTGTTAAGTTTTTGGGTTCGATTATCCTCACAGAAATGTTTTACCAAATTCTAAATAAGCAAGGAGGTAGAAGGGGAAAGAAACAAGCTGCTTATGATGAAAATGGTTTAGCAAAATGAAATGGAAGCCATAAATAGTTGGAAACCTATTGTCTAAGGTGAAGTAACGCATAATTACCTCTACTACTTCCGCCCAGACGAGTTTGATTGAGATCCTTTCATGGCCACCAGAATTAAGCTTAGCCAGTTTCTTCCGCTTATTTTTCCTTCAAGAACTGGCTGACAGCGCCCTAAGAAGTTTTTTTTGTCTCTGAAAATCTTCCTCCCTTAGGTTGAAAGACCTGTAATCTCCGCAATGAGGTCTTCAGAGATGACAATCACCTTCCCGTCAACCCACAGAGTGCGATCCTTCCAACCCTTGATGAAAACCTTTGTAGTTTCTGGGTCATGACCATGCAATTTCTCCAGGTAAGGAGTCACACAAACCTTCCTTTGAGAATATTCCAAATTAACCTTTTTCTCCTAATACCATCACAAGACAAAGTTTCAACTCTACTTCTATCACCACCCATCTCAGAGAAGAACAAAATAAGAAACAGGAAAGCTTAAAGAGAATGTCGACCTCACTGATGAAAGTGAGTATGAAGCCTCACAAAAACACCCATAATTCATGTGAAAGGACCCTGGGCATTCATGACATTTATTGGTATTTCCAATGTGAATCCTTCACACATCATTATAGAATAAGGCTTAGACATTAAAGCACTCAAAACATTAATTTTCCTTTCTAACTCATACCATTTGCACATCATGATTTATTAAGGCTCGGATATTAAAGGGTAAGGCATCATTATAATACCAATATCGAGAAGAACACTTCAAGACCCCCAAATTGGTGAAGGCATTAGCAAGGCAATTCCCTTTTCTGTAAATGTGGGAAATATAGTCATCCTCAAAAGAATTAAGGAGAATAATGGAGTCATACTAAGAGCATCAATAGACCAACTAGGATCATGGGCCTTCTTGGTGTTGGATTATATTTAGAGAATCTCCTTCTAGTCATATTTTATGAAAACCTTGAGAATGAGCAAGTTTCAAGCTATTGTAGGTTGTAAAGTAGTTTCAACAACATGGTTGGTCTATACACAAAAGGGAGCACCACTTTTAATATTAAATGCTATAATCAAAGATTAATTAAATTTATCAAATTATACAAACAATTGAAAAAGAATATTACATTTAAAAATAAATTCAATGAAATTAACACAATCATATTATCAATATTAAAATGAGTTAGTATTCAATCATTGGTGTTTAAGTGAAGTTGAATGGTTCTAAATGAGTTTACAGTGCATCAAACATTGTTGTGGAAGGCCGACATCATAAGGGATGAGACCAAGATCATTCCTTGAGAAACTTTGGTGAAATGGTTGCCCCTTAACCTTTGACTCTCAATCAAAAAGGTTTTGATCTAAAGCTCATACGTCTATATTCTATGAATTTGAAATAAACCTCCCAAAAAATC
>VDFB02075951.1:0-21515 GCA_007258455.2 Sequoia sempervirens | reverse complement strand
GTTACAAAGACAAATTTAGAGCTGAAAACATGGATATTGTCATTAATTTGAAGGCACGGGGGTATGGATTGGTAAGAGGCAAGTATTTTTGACTTTATTGATTAAAGAATCTATGTTTAGACCTCCATTTTGGGGGGCATCTTTAGAAAAACGTGAGAACAGGTTTGAATGCTGAACATAGAATCAACAGAAATTTAAATTATTAAAATGTATATTTTATTGAGGGAGTGGGACGCCACTTTGGGTGAGCATTTGATTGCCTTTTAATTCATATTTCAAAAAGTTTTAAAAGAGGAAGAAAGAGGGAGAGTTGGGGAGGCTGCATGAAAGTAAGGTGGAGATGAGGACAATAGTATGGAAGTTTTGAGAGCAGATTTTCAAATCTTGCAAGAAGCAGAGATGAAGACTGAGTTTGAGGAAAATGAGAGAGAATGGCCATGGAGAGCCAAACTTTGTAAAAAATGTTTTGTTGATCATATTATGGAATAAATATTGTATTTAGTTCAACATGTTGCACATCATTTTCAAATTTGAATGCAATTGATTTTCTTTGTTTAACTTTTGTGTTTTGTGAGTTTGTGGATGGGTTGTTTGTCCTTGCATCATTTCCTTACCAAAAAACATGCATACTTGGGGCAATCAAACATAGGATTTTTCAAACATGTAGCATTAATATAATGTAGTAAGAAGAGATCACCTTTTGTATAAGGATTTTAAGCCATGGGGTCCCTAAAAGAGAAATCAAAGGACGGATAACAAAGCAAGGTTCTTAAATATCAGGAGACTAAAAGGAGGAGACCAATATATCAAATACAGTTTCAAGAGAATTGTTACAGGCTTGTGAAAGGTAGGAAAGCATGAAGATAATAAGTGATACTAAAGACATGTATAGTTCTCTTTTCATTTACCAAGTGAGAAGGAAAAATGGGTAGTCCTTTCAATACAAAAGAGATAAGAAGATAAACAAAGGACTAGTTAACAAAGTGGGTAACAAGTTATGGAGAATCAGTGAGCAAATGGGGGTATCTTCACACGGTGAAACGCGAAGACAAATTTTAGAAGGCATAAGTATCATGAGCTTCTAATTAGTGTTTACAGTGTTGAATAATCCTCGAGGAGGTAGAACACAATGGGATTTTAATCTTTCATGAAGTATAAACAATGCATAGTCCATCACAATCATTTAGGTTGTTATCAAAGACAATGCATTGGTTGATGACATTGACATACCGGCCAATGACAATATTTTGAGATGGAAAAGTGTCATGATAGGCCAAGAGAATAGTGATAGTGCTCATAGAGGATAGTTATAGGGTTGAAAATGAGTAGAGACAAAGGATTATAGTAATAATACTAGTACAAGATCAATAAAATCCATTTTCAAACTCTATGAAGTTCATGATCAAAGCATTACAAAGGGAAAGGGTTATGGAGTTGACCTTACATGGCAAGGCAAAGATGTTGCAAGTGATTAATGCATGGTTTCATTATAATTCAAAATAAAATGGCATTCATAAAGGGTGACTACAAGCAAAAGATAACCTACAGATACAAGAAATCAAGGAATGATATTGTGGTAAAAAGATCAAAAGGCTAGTTCATAGAAAGACATATAAGGCCTATGCATAAGATACCAAAGATAGTATTTGTTACACCTCGTGTGTTATTACCTATTTACTATTACCTTGTTTGGTAAAAATTCTTTAATATATATGAATATGTTTTGAGTATGAATCTTGATGGAAATATGATGAATGAATATATGATTCAATTTAATGTTTTATAATGATTATGTATATGAAATATATGTGATGTATATGAATGTATTATTATTGGTTAACTACTGTTATGATGTACTAAGCTAAATGCAAGAACAGGTTCAAACCTTTAGAAGAGAGGGGAAGTATCACTTAGGAAAAGAACTTGGTTTGGTAACCTTAATTGAGCCTAACTGAGCATTCACACACTCACGCCCTAGTTGATCTTAGTTGAGTCAAGTTAGTTCAGGTAAATGGTAAGTGATCTTTTGTTTTGGTTGTGAATGTTTATATTGGTTTGCAATCTTGCTTTATGAATGTTTGGATTGAGGAGTGTGATTAAGTCGTGATGTCGAGTGTAAGTCGTTCCTTGTGTGTTTCTATCGAGTGAATACATACATGAGTATACATAGGTAGACGTATCTACACATGCTCATGGATGGATTACCCATATGCATGGGAGTACCGATTGGATAAAGGTGATATATATATATAGCGTATGTGCGCGCGCTGTATGCACCTTTAAGTGCATATCGCCACCGATGCATACTTTATATAAAGCGCCGGAAATATACGCATTACGCATATTACCATAGCGGTGAATAATATGGCGGCGGTCATTGAGTATTTGTTAATTAGAAATTAATGTATTTGATAATCTTGAGTAAATGAGTATATATATATATATGTATATGTATGTATATATATTGAGGATATATATACACATATATATATTATATATAATATATGAATGATAATTATTTGAAGTATATACAAAGTGTATTACATAGCGTTGAAGTTGATATTGTAAAGTGATTTAAACAAAGCTTATGTGCATATAGCGTTGCCTTGTATTAATGTGTTGCATAGTGTAAACATGCACATGAAACAAAGAGTCGACCAAGTCAAAGGTCGCACCTATTAAGAGGAATAAAGTTAAACGTTGGCAAAGGAAATGAATTCAATTTAAAACACTAGAAGTATTTGACAACGCTATCCATAAGGGTGCTTAAACTTGAAATGTGGCACCAAAACCTGTAGCTTTTGGAAGCAAAAATGAAGTCTTAAACCTGTAGATGTGCATAAACTTAGTCAATGATAAGTTGGCAACAATATAGAGGGGTAGTCGACTTTCAAACCAATTAGGAAACCTGCTAAAAAGCTTGTTGTTCATTTGACTTAGTAAAAGAGTCTTGTTGTCTCTTGAAATAAGTCGACTTGACCATTTGAAAGGTGAGAACTATTATGTGTTACAAATCTGTAAGTTAGTTGGATGAGTCATTGCATGGGGATAGCAAGGTGGTAGAAGTATTAGCTTTTTTGTAGCCTTTGGTTGCTCACATTTTAGTATATATAAAGGTGCTCTTTCTACCATTTGCTACACTTTTCATTTGGATTACTATGTTGTTATTTTGTTGTATTATCTGTGCAAAGTGAGTTGAGAGCTTGAGAATTAGTGATTTTTTTTGTTATTTTGCATTAATATTGTTGAGAGATTTGGTAAGAGGCTAGAAGTGGGAATTGGGTTGTTCTTAGAGGAAGTTGAAAGCGAGCTTGAGGAATTAATCTAAGAAGGAGGAATTATCAATTGGAGCTTTCATACAGGCATGTTGATTTCTACTCCTTTGTTACTATGTTAGAAATATTATTTATTCATATTTGCCATGTTTGGGAAAATAATGTCTTATATGTGTGTTATGATGCTTGGATATGCTTGCATGTTTCTTGATGGTTCTTGTATTTGTGAAACCTTTCTATCTGGTTTATAATTATATAGATATTATACTATATTGGAATTTATACAAACATATTATATTTTTACTATACGTAGTATGTCCATACTATAGGTACGTAGCATAAGAGAGATTTTCTTTGAGATACTTAGCAGTAATGCCATTTAAATATGAGTTAGTGGGAAGGTTATTCCTAGGGTTAGGATAATCCATGGGAAAGGGGATAACCTATGTATAGAGTACTAATGGTCAAAATCAAATTGAGCTACAAAGGTGCTGAAATAGATGACCCTCACTCAAAGTAATGGGTGATAAACTTTGGCCAAAGTAATGTAAGTAGCCATTGTTTACACTGTCAATTCATTGTGCTCTGATTTATATACTAGGTTGAGTATATCATATATGTAGTTGTAGCTCCACAATATGATAGCTCTAGTTATGTAGGACACATCACCATGCTTAGAAAAGGCTAAGGAATTATGAGGTTACCAAACCAATCTCTTTGCCAAAGGGAAGGGCCATCTCAGCAAGTTTGGTAGATGTGTGGAGAACTGTATTAAGTCCATGGTTGGTGGAAAAGTGCTTGAGTGATGCTTCTCCTTGTGTAGTTGGTGGCCAATTGGAGAAGGACATTTTGGACCATTTATATTTCTAATTTCAAGTAAGCTCGTTGAAGCTATGTATGTAATCATGTATCCATTTATATGAAAATTGTAAATGTGAAATGCTATCTTGAATAAATGCAAAGTGAAATCATTACTTGTATTGATGAAATGATTCTTTGATTATGCAATGGAAAATTTTGGAAAGGTTATGTTTCAAATGATGCATTTAATATTCAAAAGAAAAGAGATTTTTTATTGCTCATAATGTTAGATGCATAAACTATTTGCTTGTGGGTAAAACATAGTAAAATTACCGAGAAGAATAATGGGCATGTTACACGTGGTATCAGAGCTACCAGGTTCAACTCTGAAACCTATTTGCTCACTATATTTCCAATCCAACATTATATTAGTCTAATGTTGGGAATTAAGGTGTCTCAACCTTGGCAATTCCTAAGTTATTTATTTATTATTTTACATTTTCTCATGGATAAATATCTTTTTATTATTAAATATTTGTGCTCCATAATAAGGGGCGTGAGATTTTGAGTTGGTACTTTTGCCACATACAGCGTTCTCGGTGAAATGGCGTAAATAGTTGTCGCACCGCACTTAAAAATATGGAAGCCTGGCGGATGTTATGACAGATTCTATGAGAATTGTAAGGGCTAAAAGTGGGGATATCATTTTGGACGTGAGAATCATTTATTACATGCGTAAGAGAATATTTGCATAGCTATTGATGGTTTATGATGCATGTAAGAGCATCTCCTATTTTGGCAGGGATTCCGCTGGCATCTCTGCGCAATGTCGCAGACCATGTTTATATGTATGAGTCGAATGGATTTTACTTCATGGTATTTTTCGAATCCTTTTGTTTCAATTCCATGGTAATGTTTTAATGGTGGTATTTTGAGCCCCCATGAGTCTATATATTGAGGGGTTGAGTTGGAGACACTATGAGATGTTTTGCTGTGCACAATGATGTTGTCGATTAAAGAGGAAGCAGAAGCGGATTGTATTAGAACAATCTATTATTGTTAAAACAACTATTCATTCCTCGGAGTTTTTTCCCGGTGCGTTTCTCCACGTTAAACACTATGTTATGTGTTATGTTTTCTGCTCTTTGCATTTTCATTGCTTACAGTTGTTTAAATCTCCATATGGTTTACACTACATAATCTGGTTTACAATAATTTGTTAAAGCTTCCATTATTGCTATTCCTTTACTATTTTTCTATCATTTGGTATTAGAGCCTAGCGAGTTCTATGTTTTGAGTGGTAGAACGAAGGTTTTTTGAGTTTTAGTGGGAGTTTTGTTGAGCTATTTTTTGCAGTATTTTGTGTTTAACCATGGCTGCAACTTCTAACCATTTGGATATTGAAAAATTTAACGAAGTTGGTTTTGAGTTGTGGAAGCTTAAAATGGAGGATCTCCTTGAAAAACGGGATCAATGGATAGCTGTAACAAATGAAAAGAAACTTGAGAAAATGAGTGATGAAGATTGGGAGAAGATAGATAAAAAGGCACGTGGTACTATTAGATTGTGTCTTTCTGATTATGTTCTTCTGAGTGTCTCAAAGGAAAAGAGTGCATATGCTTTGTGGAATCAGACAGGTGAGATCTATCAAGCAAAAAGTTTGGTAAATAAACTCTACTTGAAGTGAAAGTTGTTTTCTCTTAAGATGAGGGAAGGTGAATCTATAGTCGAGCATTTAAATTCTTTTAATTTGGTTTTGACTCAACTAGCCTCTATTGATATTAACGTTAAAGAATAAGATAAATGCATTATGATTCTTTGTTCTTTACCTGATTCTTTACCTGAATCTTGGGATAATTTTATACTTGCTATCACTACTAACATGGAAGATCCAAATATGGATGCTCTTGTAGCAACTTTGTTGTCATGGGAAATGAGGAGAAAGGAAATGGATAGCACAAGTGATGCTCTCAACATAAGGGGAAGGCCTAAAGAAAGAGGGTCTAAAGGAGATAAGAATGGGCCTAAGGATAAGTCTAAGGGAAGATCTTAGACTCCTAGAAAGAAGAACATAGTGAAATGTTGGAACTATGGAAAAAGAGGACATGTGAAGAAGGAATGCAAAATTCCAAAGAAACAAGTTGATTCCTCTATAGAGAAATCCTCAAATTCAGGTGATGAAGCTTTGGTTTCTTGTCTTCATACTATGACTAATGAATATTAGTTAATTGATTCAAAATGCTCATTTCATATGACTCATCATACGGAGTGGTTTTCCACATATGAAAAATATGATGAAGGTGAAATCTACCTCTGCGATAACTCTTCATATCCTATTGTCAAAAGGGGTAAGATTTTGTTGTGTTTTAGTGATGGGAGGATTAAAACCATCCTTGGTGTTTTACATGTTCCTGGAGTAGCTAGAAATCTTATTTCAGTTTAGAAGTTGAATGATTTGGGAATAAATGTAGCATTTGATAAGCATGGTTGCAGATTGGTAAGAGGAAGTCTAGTGATAGCAAGAGGGACAAGGAAGGGGACTTTGTTTAGGCTTGAAGCCACTACTGTTGTTAACTCTACCAATGTAACTGGAAAATCTAAAAATACTTGTATGTTGTGGCACCGTAGATTGGGCCACATTAGTGAGACTGTTTTTAAAACCATTTTGAATAAAAATTTGTTAAACGGTTTTTCCTATTTTGATGAGAGTTTTGATTTTTGTGAACATTATGTGTTTGGTAAACAAAATAGAAAATCATTTCCTTCAAGTATTACTAAATCTAAGAATAAATTGGAATTAATTCATTCAAACATATTTGGTCTTGTGGATGTGAAATCAATTGGAAAATCTAGATATTTTGTCTCCTACATTGATGATGTTACAAGATATACCTAGTTATATTTTATGAGGCATAAATCTAAAGTTTCCACTAAGTTTAAAGAATTTAAAGCCTTGGTTGAAAATAAAATAGATTGTAGTATTGAGGTTTTGAGGTTTGATAATGAAGGGGAATACTATTTTAAGAAATTTGATGAATTTTATAAGCATGCAGGAATTGTTAGACATAAAACTACTCCTTACACTCGTCAATAGAATGGAGTGGTAGAAAGGATGAATCAGACAATTATGGAAAGAGCTAGAAGTATGCTAAGTAGTTCACGGCTTGACAGATGCTTTTGGGCAGAAGTTGTAAGCACTGCTTGTTACTTGTTGAATAGATCTCCTTGTAAGACTCTTGAAACAACACCTTATGAAATGTGGATAGGTAAGAAACCTTTTATTTCACATTTAAGGGTATTTGGTTGTGAGGCTTATGTTTATGTGCCTAAAGAAAAATGAACTAAGTTGGATCCAAAAGCTGAAAAGTGCATTTTCATTGGATATGGTGATAATGTAAGAGGCTATAAGTTATTGAATCCTCTAACCAAGAAAAATATATTTTCTAGAGATGTGATTTTCATGGAGCTTAGTGTTATTTCTGATCCTGAACAGCCAGAGGAAAAAGATAAGGAAAAAAGAGTGCATTTTGAAATTAAGCAAGAAGATGCACCTCAAGGAGAACAAAGAGTTGGACTTTAGGATGAGGAGGAAGAAGATGAGGTATCAGATGAAGTTACTGATCAAACCAAAGAACATGAGGAAGAAAATCAGGAAGAGGTTGAGCAAGGTCAAGAACAACAAGAGCCTCATACTCCTATTCTCAGAAGATCCACAAGACAACGAAATCCAGTTGATAGGTATAGCCCACCTGATTTTCGTTGTATATTTGTTTTATTAAGTGCTAGCGATGAAACTAGATCTTATAGGGAGGCTCTCTCTTTAGAGGAAAATGAGTCTTGGTTGTAAGCTATGCATGAGGAAATGATGGCATTGGAAAACTATAATACTTGGGATCTTGTTGATTTTCCCAAAGGAAGAAATCCCATTGAATGTAAATGGGTATTTAAAAAAAAATTAGAGCAGATGGTCACTTGGAAAGGGAGTTGATTTTGGTGAAATTTTCTCTCCTGTCACTAAATTAACTTCTATTAGATTCTTATTATCGATTGTTGTTGCTTGTGATTTTAAGATAGAGCAAATGGATGTTAAAACTACTTTTTTGCATGAGGATCTTGAGGAGGAGATTTATATGCGACACCCTAAAGGTTTTGTTGTGAAGGGAAAAGAAAATTTGGTTTGCTTAAAAAGATCTTTGTATGGTCTAAAATAGTCACCCAGAATGTGGTATCAGAACTTTGATGCTTTTGTATTGAAGTTGGGATTTCTTAGGAGTGAAGAGGATCATTATGTATATATTAAGGTTATTGATGATCATATTCTAATTATTATCTTGTATGTTGATGACATGTTGTTTATTGGTAACAGCAAGGTAATGATTAGTGAACTCAAGAAACAACTTTCTAGTGCTTTTGTTATGGACTTGGGGGTTGCTAAATACATTCTTGGTATGGAAATTAGAAAAGATCATGGTAATAGAAAGCTTTGGTTGAGTCAAAGTAAGTATGTTGATATCATTTTGCAAAAGTTTAATATGCATGATTGTAAGCTAGTTAGTATTCCATTTCCAGATGGTACTAAGTTGAGCTTGGATATGTGTCCTTATTCTGATGATGATATTGAGGATATGTCTAAGGTTCCTTATTCTAGTGTCGTTGGTAGTTTGATGTATGCAATGGTTTGCACTAGACCAAATATAGCCCAAGTGGTGGGAGTTCTAAGCAGGTTTATGTCTAACCCTGGTAAAGAGCATTGGAATTTTGTTAAAAGGGAATTTAGATATTTGTGAGGTACTTCTGATTCCTGTTTGCTTTATCATGGTACTGATAATGTGGTCAAGTCATTGGGCATACAGGGATTTGTTGATATAGATTGGGCAGGTGACTTAGATATTCAAAGGTCCACCAATGGGTATGTGTTTACTCTATTTGGAGGAGCAGTGAGTTGGATGAGTAGAAGGCAGGCTACAGTTGCTTTATCCACCACTGAAGCAAAGTATATGGCTATTACTCATGTTTCTAAGGAGGCAGTATGGTTACAAGGGTTGTGTGCAGATACTGGTCTTGATTGCAATATTGTTCAAGTTAACTATGATAGTTAAAGTGCAATTCATTTGGCTAAGAATTTGATGTATCATGCTCAAACTAAACATATTGATATTCAGTATCATTTTGTTTGTGAGTTGATTGCTAATGGTCAGATTGAGCTAAATAAGATTGACACATAGGAGAATGTTGTGGATGTTCTTACCAAACTTGTGAGCACAAAGAAATTTACTTGGTGCAGGAAGACCATGGGTCTTGCTACTTGTACCTAGTTGATTCCATGATGATGTGATTCCCCTAGCTCTTGCAAGGTATTTGACAAGTGGGAGAATGTTGGGAATTAAGGTGTCTCAACCTTGGTAATTCCTAAGTTATTTATTTATTATTATTTTACATTTTCCCATGGATAAATATCATTTATACTATTAAATATTTATGCTCCATCAAAAGGGGCGTGATTTTTTGAGTTGGCACTTTTGCCACATGTCGGTGCCTTGAAAAATAAGTTATTAATTGTCAAAAGATGTCCACTTACTTGTATAACATGAAAAACCTATTTTTAAGGATGTTATGACAACTGTAGGGGCTAAAAGTGGGGGATATCATTTTGGACGTGAGAATCATCTATGACACACGTAAGAGAATCTT
Organism: Sequoia sempervirens; assembly: GCA_007258455.2. NCBI lineage: Eukaryota > Viridiplantae > Streptophyta > Pinopsida > Cupressales > Cupressaceae > Sequoia > Sequoia sempervirens. Next base: position 11,748 of record VDFB02075951.1, on the reverse strand, counting down.
TGCATAGCTATTGATGGTTTATGACGCATGTAAGAGCATCTCCTATTTTATAGGGATTCTTATGAAATCTTGTAAGAAGGTGTAATGTCATGTAAGAGACCATGTTTAACATGTAAGGGTTCAAATGGATTTTTACCGTGGTATTTCTGAACCTTGTTTTGACGCATGGTAATGTTTTATGGTGGTATTTTGAGCGTTCGTGAGTCTATATATTGAGGGGTTGAGTTGGAGACACTATGAGATGTTTTCCAGGTATGTAGATGTTGTCAAATTGAAGAGGAGTTAGAGTGATTGTATTGTGAACACCATTGTTGTTAATACAACTTTTCATCTCTTCTTTGGTGGAGTTATTTTTTGAAAGGGTTTCTCCACATAAATATTGTGTTATGTGTTGTGGTTTCTACTCTTTGCATTTTTATTGTTTACAGTTGTTTAAATCTCCATATGGTTTACACTACATAATTTGGTTTATAGTAATTTGTTAAAGCTTCCATTATTGCTATTCCTTTACGTTTTCTAACAAATATTTCATCAAATGAAAAAGATGCTTAATAAGGGGGTAGATAAAATCATGGTCCCATTGTTTTCATTATAAGTCTATTAGTCAAAGGCCCTTAAGCACTCTAGATTTGCAAGTACTTATAAATTGTCACTTGATAGTTTATGGAGATATGCTAAAAGAATTGACTCCAAAAATAGATAAGGATCATGCTATTCAAATAGTATCATAAGTTCAACCACTCAACATCGGGCCTAATTAGCATCCACTTGTATAAAAAAGTGAGATTGAGAAGATGATACAAGAGATGTTAGAGGTAAGTATTATTAGGCAAAGTTAGACTATTGATCCCCCTCTAGTGACAATAGTGCACATGAAAGATGACACTTGTTGGATTTTTCTTGATTATAGTGAGCTCAACAAGTCCAACATAAAAGATAAGTTTTGTTAGATTTTACCAAAAATGAGAGTTTGAGCTAAGATCTATTGTTGAACATAGTTCACATGCACTCTAGTCAATAGATGGTCAAAGATCAAAATAATATAATGGAGAGAGATGTAGACACCTAAAATCCGACCTTACCTAACTACACATAATTTTAGCCTATCCTAAGTCATTAATTAAATAAATATCTATTATTTATTTAATTATTCCCATCCTTATTTTAATTCTTATAAACATTTACTATTTATTTAATTATTATCCCCATCATGATCCCATTAATTAAATAAATGCTGTTATTTAATTAATTTCCTTTATCCTCATCATACATTATCTAATCCTAGCCCTCCATCTTGTTCACATGGACCATAATCGTTTGTTCTCATGCTGACAAATGTCCCCTTCACATGTCTACTATCCTCATCCTAGACTCATTGAACTTGGACACCTATCAAAAAAAATTGCAAGGTGTGTACCTTGGTCTTCTTGTATGCGACACAATGCTTTCGGAGGTTTAATGACTTGTGGCTTAACGCCTCTTGTGTATTCATTAACTCGACAATTGTATCAGGGCATTAATAGGTTGATCTTTTTGGTGCAAGCGACATCCAGATCTATACAACAGTGGCCTCAATGTTTGGAGTCCTGAGGTTTGAACCCACAGCTGCGTTAGAGAGGATGTTGCAAAATTAGTGCTTTCCCTTGGTCTCCTTGTGTTGTGCAATGCAGCACTTTCGGGTTCATGACATGGCTTAGCTTAACTCTGTGGATTCATTAACTCTAGCGGTTGTATCCGAGAGAAATTATAGTCGATCTTTTGGTGCAATGACAATAGTCTATGCAACGAGTCAAATCTGTTTGTATCCACTCATCATTTAGCCTCTTAATCCTAACCATTTGCCATAAGTATTTTTCACCCCTATCTCAATTCTAAGCCTAGATCCTATCCATTATGTGACACTTGTCACATGATTGCATCCTTGATCCAAATCCTAATCATCCTTTAATATTAGTCATCCATCATCAATCATTTCTAGCCATTGATTTTGCCTCCTCAAGACTTTATACCTAGAGGCTCCCATCCTTTATTTTTAGATCTAGAATCAAGATATCATACCTACATGCTATAAAAATCTCTATTGAATTAAGATCATCATTATAATTATCAAATCATATCAAGTTTATGCTAGAGCATTGAGCAATCCACATATCAACATCAAAGAGCAAACCAAATTGAATAAGGGCGGACTCCATTTTCGATCATCAAGGAGAGAAGCAAAGATTCTAGGTGAAGGTATTGTTCTTTATATTTCTTTTATCTTCATTTGTTTACCTTCAATATTTTTTCAACCTCTTCAAGAGAATCCTAAAAAGAGAGAATTCAAGAGAAAATTCAAGATGATTTAGGCAATACCATTACTTTTTTGAATAATATAGATGAGACGTGAGTGTCTTATATATAGCACAAATAGGGGCATATATCCAAGAGGTGTAATAAATCCAACTGCTCAAAATAGGTAGGAGTTTTACCTACTTGGTAAATGCTAAATTACATGCCAAATAAGGGGAGTAAAAGACATTTTTAAATAGGAGAGAAGGAATAAAATGTTTTTGTTGAGGATCATAAGGAATAAAATCAAAAGTAATGGTGATCCTTCAATATACTTAAGCGTTAAGGGTCATAAGTGTGGCTCAATAGAGTTGTGTCAATTATGGAAGCTTGTATATAATCCAAGGGTGAAATTTGAAACTCTTGATAATGTGTTCTTCTTATAAATGTTAAATATTTGATATAAGCCAATAGAAAAGGCCTTAGTGGTGATGTTCTAAGTTTCTCAACTTGATAGAAGAATTATAATACATCAAGAAAGGGAACATCATATGAAATACATTATTTGAGAAAGAGTCCAAGGTATTTAATAACCAAGAGATGTGTTGGTAGGTACAATGATCCCCTTTAGGTAAACCAATGAATCAAAAAATATAAATTCCTGGATGCTATGTGTATGGTTTTAAATTTCATGATCTCTTATAAGAACTATGAAATTTCTTACTTGTGTATGTGTATATTTGTGTATTTTTACAACTTAGGTTCACTCATAGTAGAGAACATACCAAATTTTATTTGGGTTGAGAGAAATTAATTTAAACATCGCTCCTCTTTATCGTAGTGGTTGCATGTGTAAAATGAGTTAGTAATTTTGAATGCTATGTGGGTAAATATAAATAGGGTGATGTTTTAAGCAACATATAATTTTTCATCTTAGTGGTCACACATGCTAAAGGAGTTAGTAGCTTTGGGTTTTACATGATTGAATGGAAATGTGGGTTTATTAATAAGGTCATGCATGTTCATCCTAGTGGTCACATAGGTGAATGGAAATAATATGAAAAGATGATAAGTGCATCACACCTATTAATCCTAGTGGTTGTAATGCAAAAGGATTTAGTAAATCTAAGTGACATATTGGTGAATGAAAATAGGGTGATCAATTATGAATTTTTTTCGTACCTATTCATCTTGATGTTTTTACAAGTGAAAGGAGTTAGTAACTCTTATGCCATGTGGGTGAATAAAAATAGGGATATGAGCTATGAAGTGTGTGATACCTATTTGTCCTAGTGGTCACATAAGTTTATTTCATTAAAAAAGGGCTCCTAGGTCTAATGAACATTAGAATGTAAATCGAAAAGGGTGTGAGATTGGCTTGCAACCTAAAAGGTGAGCCAACCAGCCTTGGATTTGATTCTTTAATACCTTAAAAATTGATTGAAATTAATGTGGATCTATTGAATTCATTTAACTATGATACCTAATCTAAAAATGCAACTTTTTTGTACAAACAAAATTGAAAAAATAAATTCTAGGAGCATATTGGGAGAGAGAAAAGTATTGTGTTCTTGGTATATGGATTTAGAATTGATTTTTCTAGTCTAGTGTGTAAGGATGCCCTAGTCTAGCTCCCACTTTCCTCATATCTGAATTTACAGGTCTGTAACTCTATGTATTCCTTTTGTGATCTCGCTCTAAAATATTTGTCTTCATATCTAAACCTATAAAAATCTAGAAAAAAGAGAGAAAAGGGGTGGCCATATAGGAGTTTTCCTTAGTAAAACCCCCATTTTGGTATTTCTACCTCCACAAATAGCCAATGTACTAATTGATAAAAAGTATGTGCTCTTAATCTTAAGTGCATATAAGGCTTCAATGAGAAGAAATACATAAAAACCTATTCAAGTGTGTTAGAGAAGGATTCCTATATGATAAAAATGAGATCAACCCAAGAGAAATTCAAATACCCTTAGGAAAATTAAAAAGCAACAATACCTTGCTTAGGGTAGCAAGTAGGTTGAAGCTTGAAGATGAGAACACCCTAAAAACAAGTCATTAGGCTGTTGAGAATGCCCAAAGCAATATTCAAAACCTATATTCCATCATTCTCTTCTATTGGCATCAAACTCCAATCATTGTAGCAAACTTGATCAAATATGAAAATCCTCTTGAAAACCTATAAATTCAAAAGTATTTTTGTAAAATATATATTTTGAAATAACAATTTGTGTTTATATAGTGGAATTTAGAATAAATTAAACTTTGGGCCAACTTAACTAAATTTTAATTTTTGAGATTAAATTATTGTCAAGGCCCAAATTTAAAATTACATCTCCAAAATTAAAGACCAACAAACATAGGAAATCAAAATTTTCGAGCAAGAAAATTAGCTAGTTTAGGGCACCCTACACCCTAGAATGGCTTTCTCACACTCTGCAAAGTTTGACATGGGTGTTTAGGGTCTAATAAAATCATGATTTTTTCATGGTTAGGGCACTTGTTAGAATTAATTTGATGATGTTTAATTGATAAGACATTTTTCAGGGTAGTGTAGAAACATTCTCCTAGGTTGATAGAAAGTTTTAAGGCTTAGGGAATGTCTTAATGCATTAATGAAAAGGTCACTCAAGTTGGTTCCAAATAGAGCATGAAATTGTACTTTCACCTAAAGGGGAGTACAATTGTTGATGCTACATTTAGCCCCCACTTTAGCGGCCATATGATACTACATGCATATATAAGCTAAAGTATTGAAATTAAAAAATATCACGGAAAGGATACCGTAGAGGATATAGATCATTCACCAAATGAGATAACAAAGCCCCTAGTGTAGTACTACAAAACCACTCCGTTAGGAATCACATTTTGCACAACTGAATCATTAGAAATTCACAAATCATCCTACACATACAAACAAATGTGTTAGTCCAAAAATTCTAAAGAGACTAAAATTTGAGGGTAGATGTATGCCCCCAGATTCCACTTGCTTTATGGAGGTAGAATCAGGGTAGCACTCTCACCACATTGAACTAATTATGGTTTGATGGAAATGCTTGTGATAGGATCATGGTATCATAACTCTAAGTATCAACAAACATACATCATGAATGAGAATGGAACCATGAATCCAATTTAATAGATGACATAAAAATTGAAGTTCACAAGCTCAAGTTATGTTGATTTTAATAGAGTATGGTATGAGAAACATATTACTAATTTTGACTATAAGTGATAACAAATTCACCTTTTTGACATTCATTTTCATATTTTTAGTTTGAGTTGAGAGAGCTATCATCATCAACCGTACAAAAAAAGATGCCACAATGATGACCATACTAGGATATGAGACATGAGGCCTTGAGGTAACATGACGCTCAAGGCATGTTGGCATGAGAGGTGACATTTTTGCACTTAGCTTAAATTTTTCCTTTATTTCATGTATTTTTATGGTTTTTATAAAATGAGAGTACCCTAGACCATCTTTGGTTCCCTAGACCTCTCAAGGTTCCACTAACTAGCATGGGTTTCCCTAACCAAAATGGGCACCCTAGTCCAACATGGGTGTCCTAGACCAACAAGGGTGCCCCTAACCAGGCACAGAGTTTGAGGACTTAGAGTTTATTATCTGATGTTGATTTATAGTTCTTTGATGCAATACTGATAATGAATTAATTTATTTTATTTTATAGAATCCACCACATGAGAGCAATTAGGAGGACACCTATTTTCATTACTTCGAGAGCAGGTGACACAACTCTCTATTCTAGAGTAGAAAAAACTATGTATCGTTGGTATTTACTAGGTATACACCATGTCACCGATGAGGTATCATGATGCCATGCTCATGGAATTCATGGAGTGGTGGGACACAAACACCTCTACTTTTGTCTTTCAATGGGAGAGATGATAGTCATGCTAGAGGATATATATCATATCCTTATATTACATGTTCGAGGGAGGAGTTTCCAACATGATGAAATGAGGACCTAGGCAAAGGTCCTATAGGATCAATACTATTGCATTGGTCATGATATACCCCATGAGGGTAAGGGTTGTATTCTCTTGCAATGGTTGCTACACATGGGTATAAATATTCCACTTCTATGACAAATCTTGATTGTCACCATAGCCATAGCTACATCATGAGATGTACGAGGAAAAAGCATTCATGGGGGATTTGTACATACAATATGGGAGATGGAGAGCGATAAGACATTGTACGCCCGGGGGCGAAGCATGCTAGCCCATTTATACTATGATATTGGTCAGTTTGTTCACTATGAGGTGAGTAGAATTATGATACATACATTACTCTAGGTATGGGATTTCAAGCACATCACTTGTGTGAGGCCCATGGGTTATCCCATGAAGAATTCATTGACATATCCACAAGTTTTCATCTATCCACTGAGGAGACCCTAGTAGTACAGAGACCTACTCTATTGGTGAGTCACTTTTGACTGATTAGATGTTGATGACATCATTTGGATGCCATATAGGACTCTATAGTCTTGGGAAAGACTACCACAATATCTGGCCAAGATGTAGTGTGATAATTTCTTTATTGGAAGGTATGATTATATTGTCATTCCATTCTATTATGATTGGGTGATGAGATAATTCAGTCGTCCCTAGGTGTCACCAAGTATTCAATCGACATATTTGAGATTGACACACAACACCACAAGACCACAATACATACCCTGACCCATCATCATGGATGTCCCCTTAAGGGACTCAAAGGATGAGGAGTGGGATAGAAATCTTGCATCTGACAAAGATAATGTTGGATTTACCATTACATATTAGAGGTGGTGGGAGACCGCATGCCCAAATCTTATATTCCCCGTCGACAATCCTATTGGTGATTCCAGACCATGGCCATGGTATTGAGAGGATCATGGGGAGGAGGAGGAGGATGATGGATATGTGGGTGGATATTATGGCAATGATGAGGAGGATCAACAACCAGTAGCAGGAGGTCTTGAGGAGCACGAGGAGGCCAAAGATGCTCTTGAGAGACCTACATCTTGTCGTTGTGTATCATAAGCACATACTTTGATGCTTGAGAGACCATTAATCTATGAACATGGAGAGAGAAACAAAACAATCTATTGGAAGAATGAGGATATGTCATTGATGTTGTTGTTGGAAACATGTGCATGTAGGATAAGCATAAGGTATACTGTTATGCATTGTAGTATTGTCATTGATGTCAAAATTGCATCTTGCTTTGGAAATCATGGTGAAAATCATTTTGTTTGGCTCTAACATGTTTTGGGACATTGGTGCAAGACAATTTTGCAAGAAGGGTTGATCCGGTGAAGTCATCTATAATGAAAAATGACTAAGTGTTTATACTAGTCTTTTTGTATACAGAGCATCCGGTTTTTGGGCTAGAATTAGTCCGCTATTCAGTTATTTGCTTTGCGATTCAAGTATAATGTTTGTGGTTGATACAAGCATCTAATTCCAAAATTTTATTGTGTTTTTTCTTTTGGTGTGAAATTTATGAGTAACAGAAGTTTAGTTTGATAGTTACATGTGTTTTCTAGTTCTATGCATATGAGTTGGAGAGTCTGCACTTCTCTGGGGATTGGATTTTGGCTTTGCAGAGTTGTGGAAGTGTTGACAGATATCAAATGATTGTGTATTCCATTTGGCATGATGTTTTGAGGTACTCATGTCTGAATATGGGTATACAGTTGGAGAATTTTTGTTTTAGGTCCTTTGCGGTGCCGACCTAAAAAGTTTGAAGGTATGCAAAGCTTAAATATAAGTGTTGCAAAGGTATGTGGGATCTATTATATAACCATTTTAAATGGTTTTGAGAATTGAATCTTGGCATGAGGCATGTGTGGATAGATCTTGAGCCAATAAGTTAAATTTTGTATATTTTGAATGGTACATCTAATTAGTCCGACCTAATTGATGTTATGGGTAAAGCGAATATATAAATTAGGTCTCTTTTGGTATTTTGTGGATGATTACATGTGAAATGAGTTAGTGAATGTGAATTGTTAAAATTTAGTGTGAATGTAGAGCAAAGAAGAGTGTTGATACAAATCAATATGAAGAGTTTTGAGTCTATATTCTAAGCTTCAATGGAACTGTATTCCAGCATATGGTAGATGCATTGTGTAACAGTTCAACACTTGGTTGTGCGCCACAATATTTTCTATCTCATTTCTTTTTTTCAATGGGAAGTGAGTCCACCTACAGTGAGCACTTCTGTAATATACTATAACTAGTTATAATATATTGTGAGCTAATCCTCATCGTGGTTTTTCCCATTTTTGGTTTTCCGCATAAAAATACTGGTGTTCATGCATCATGTGATGTTGTTGGATGTTTCCATGCAATTGAGTGTGCTATAAGTATTGGATTATTAAATGTTTAAGTGGTTTAAAAGAATACTAATTCACCCCCCCTTAGTATTCCAGGTGTTCAACACAACCCACACCATCCCCCTCTTAGGAGAGTCCCGACATGGACATTGTATTGGCATCGAGATCCCAATTGGTGAGCTGGCAATCTAGGTGATATGATATGTTATGACTTCTATTTTTCTATTATCATCTACTAGTCAGTATATTTATATCTACATTTTATATCATGCTTGTATCTGATGTATTTTATGTTTTCTCTTTATTGTAGTTGGTATCCGAGACTAGCTTGAATTTATAGGTCAAGTTATAACATATATTGTTCCTAATATGCCCCAAACACAACCTGTTCCTGCCGAGCATAGGCTACCACCAAGTACGGGGTGCCATGTAGACCTATTCAAGCCCATGTGATGGAGGACACCATATGAGGACTTGAGAGCCACCCACAAGGAGTTGAGAGCTGAGAGAGCTCGAGTCCTTACAAAGAGCGAGGTGTAGGACATCCTATGAGAGGAGCTCAGCAAGGTACGGGCAGAGAGAGATCATCTCCAAGAGCAATGCATGACAACACTCATGGCCAAGACTAAGGCCAGAGGTGAGTTGCAGATTGTACTAGCACGAAGTAGCTCTAGGAGCCACTCCTAATCTACGGTCTCATGTTGACCACCACCAGTAGGTCTAGAGGAGTCTAGTAGCCATAGGTCTACTAAATGATGATGTACTCTTTGTATTACACACCACATTTTGTCAGCATGGTGATTTATGATGTTTATAAACTTCATGATATATATGAGCATGTTTTCCTTGATTTGTATATGTGTTGTGTTTTTTAGTACTACATTTTATTTTTGTTCTAATAACATGCATTAAATTTCCATATATGTTAAATTAAATGCAATTATGATCTATTAAACAACTTGAATGAGATTATTTAATAAATTCTTCAATGATCTAATTGATATATGTAAATGAATGATGTGGTCTAACTAAACAACTAAATTTAATTGTCTAATTAGATGCTACATTTTTGACCAAGTGTTACTATGTTAAATTGGATCCCATTATGATCTAATTTGGGTAAAATTAAATACTTGTAATGATCTAATTTAACACATCACACAAGTTATTGAATAGTATGCATAATAAGTAATACTTCAATTATGAAAAATTACTCCTAAAAATTCAAGACAAACAAATGTTTGTCAAGAATGAAGCAATGAGATAAAATACAAAGGAACATCTACTTAATATAACAATATGATTTAAAATACAACATATTATTCAAAATGATAATCTACACAAATGTGTAGAATTGATAGGTTCTTTGAGAGGTGTAGCATCAATTTTTGAAAGCTTGTATGCTCTAGATCTATAATCTCCATCAATAATGTAAGGTCCCAACCAATTTGAACTAAATTTTCCTTTTTCTCCTGGTGTTGCATTCATATTACATTAATTCTCACATAGCACCAAGTCACCTTTTTTAAATGAATGATGGATGACATTATCATTGTATTTACATTGTAAACCTTTATAGTAAGCTTGAAGATACTCAAGAGTGTTCATGCATTGTTCATAAAGTATTTCAAGTTGTTGGATTCATTGTTCTCTATACAAGTTATCATCTATAATACCACTAAGAGAGATTCACAAAGAAGGAATTTCTAGCTCTAACAAAATTACAACATCAACACCATAGACAAGGTTGTACAAAGTGTTTCTTGTAGCCGTACGAACACTTGTGCAATAAGCCCACAATGCATAAGAAATTTGAGTATTCCAATCTTTGTTATGTTTGTTAACGATTTTGTGCAAGATTTTTTCACTTATTTTGTTTGTTTTTTTCACTTGTCTATTTGATTGAGGATAATATGGTGTAGAAAAATGATGTTTTATGTGGAACTTCTCTAAAAAATTCTTTACTTCCTTATTTTAAAGGGTGTACCATTATCTATAATTAAATCTAAAGGAAGACCAAATCGTGAAACTATGTTATCCATGATAAAATGATAAATCACATTAGTTGTCATGGAGCAAAGGGGAACTTCCTCTACCCACTTCGTGAAGCAATCTATAGCTGTGATTATAAATGTATGTCCTAAATATGACAGAGGAGAAATCTTCCCAATAAGATCCAAACCCCACATGAAAAATGGCCAAATTGCAACTTGTGCACGAAGTTCATAAGAAAGAGAATGGATCAAATTGCTATGTTGTTGGCATTTAGGACACTTTTTGACATAGGAAAAAGAGTCTTGCTCCATATTTTTCCAATAATATCCAATACGAATTAATTTATGAACCAAGGACCAATCACCAAAATATCCTCCAAAAGCATTGAATGGGCTTCTTTAAGGGTCACTGGGATCTTATATTTATTAAGACAACGAAGAAGAAGACCATTATATGATTGTTGGTATAACATGTAAGGAATCTAAGGTAGCGAAACAAATTCCTACACTAATCTTAAGAGGAGGATAACATAAAACTTTACAAATCTTTATAATAGTTACATAAACTTAAACAAAAATAAACATAAATATCATGCATACCACAACAAAATGATTTACGTGGGGAAAACCCTTTCAGGAGAAAAAACCAACACTCCATAAATCACCCAATATGCTATTTAGAAATCACAAATATTTCAATATACTTGCAGAGCAAGATTCTCACAAGAGTATCATCAACCAAAGATCCAGAGGCAACACGATTGCTATCAGACTCTCATAATACATCACACTACCCAACCATAATATACCACCCTCATAAAATAAGGTTGTCTTTTAGGGCAAGACAAGCCAACAAAATATCTACCAATAGATATGAGCCCTAATGATGAACGATCCAGATTTACAATATAACACTAGTTTAATAAGGCTCCCTAATATATTTTAAATTATTTTTTGTTAACACACTCCACATTTCGGCTTCCACCCCATGCTACCAATCAGATCACACCTCTCTCAATGTAAGGTTAAGACAAATTTTCCCAACAAATTCTAATTTGTCAACACCTTGCAATAACAATGAGAGGGAATATAAACATCATCTCTTAATTGCTAGGAGGTCAAAAGGCCCATAG
>VDFB02075949.1:0-28101 GCA_007258455.2 Sequoia sempervirens | reverse complement strand
TCCATGTTTTTCAATTTGGCCATATTTCTTGTGCCCTGTATTATGCTGTACAGTAGATTGTATGTTTTGATTATGCATGTAATTTTCTTTTATGTTAATTCAATACCAAAAAAATATAATTATCTAATCTTAGTTCTATGGAAGGGGTTTTTAACTTCTGGTATTATTTTGGATTGGAAAAAATATAGATAATGAAATATATCACATCTATTCTTAAAAATATTCTTAAAAGAGGAGCCTAATAATATAAAAAGTTTAATATGTAATATTAAATATACAAGTTTTTAAGTTGGGGAAGGGTTTCAAATATCTAATCTTTAGAGTTTTAGGGAGGGCTTTGAGCTTGGAGGAAAAGTTTAATACGTAATATATAAACTTTTTAGTTGGGAAGAGGATCTAAATATCTAATCTTAGAATTTTATGGAAGGGGTTTGAACTTCTGGTATTATTTTAGATAGTGAAAATATAGATAATAAAATATATGAATCAATTTTTAAAAGAGGAGCTCAATAATATAAAAGTTTAATATGTAATATATAAATTTTTAGGTTGGGAAGAGGTTTATAATATTTTTTTGTATTATTTTAATAATTTTGTTAATATTTTTTATAATTTCAAGTTATTTAAAATTTTATTTTTCTAATTTATGATTTCTTTTGAAATAATTATTTTAAATTTTATTGTAATTAGAATTTTAGAAAAATAATAGAATTATCATCAATTATAATTATAAAAATAAATAATTCACATTATAACATAAACATTATAACATAAAAATATAAGGTTATAGATTTTTGAAGCTTCTCATCCATTTTTCATGGTTTCTAAATTCTATGTCCTCACCCTTCACTATCTCTTTCATTGAAACTAAACATAATTGTATAATAACATAAATGTTTCTTGTTTGTATTCTAAGGCCTAAGAATCAATCTTTTATCATAAATTTCTTTGAATCAATTGACTTCACAACTGAGCTTGCTCTTTAGCTAGTCTTATCATAACAAGGGTTAGGACAATATATAAAATTATTGAAGTTTCACAAGCTGTTAGCTACATTCAACCTGTACAATACTAATAAGGTGGCACAATATAAGTTGATGTACTTGGATAATATTTCTTAAATTTAGATGTTAAAAGAAATGGCTTTTATAGAGAGAGGAGTTAATGAAAAGGTAAATGTAGCATTTTAATTTGTAAAAAGCTTTTCAAAGTAGAGTTTTAATATAAAAGCATTTACATTTTTATTTTGTTTTCTTCTTGAAAAAATACACTAGAAAGGGGTCCTCAAACATTTACATGTACTCTTTTCTTTGCTATTGGATCTATTTACAACTTCAGCCACTTTAATCCCATTTATGTACACTTGCCTTTGTGATTGCAAAATATTCATAAATCATTAGCATGGTGCAACAACAAAGATTATGATTTGAAAAATTGAGAGTAGACTATGGCCAACTGAAATAGATTTGATTTGGATGACACAAATGTGGGCAAGGGCTGAAAGATTTGAGAAGTCATGGTTTTAGTGTGTCATGTCCCTCAAAATTGTAACATCAAATATGAAATATTAAAATAGAAATAACAAAATCAAATAAATATTAAATACAAATATGAGTAATTGCAATTCAAATATTATGATCATAATCATCATAGATAACATTATGATTATAATACAAATATCATGATATGGAACCCAATAATTAATATTAGTAATTATAAATATCATAATAATAAAAACCATATTAAAAAAAACAATATAAAATAATATTAATAAAATATTTAAATAAAATATACTAACAAGCAATCCTAAAGGTATTGATTCCTATTCTCTACATCATTAAATGCAGCGATTCCTAACAATTTCCCAGATATCATAATTATTAATAAACATAAAGCAGCAATCTAAGTATGGATAGCAATTTACAAAGTCAGCGAAAGAGTTTTTGAATAAATAAAGGCAGTTATTATGACTATTTAAAAGCACCGTTCATCCTTTAATATGTACAGCGATCTCATAAATTAAAGATGGTGTTTGATAAAACTTGAGATCATGATTTAAAGTGCAGCGATCTTGTTTTATAGATTATAATAAAAACTAATGAGCCAGAGATTACATTAAGACAAAGGCAACAATTAGTTAAAAAGGTTACTAATTAAAGGTGATGTCTTTTTAAATAGACATCTCTTTTCAAAGAGATGTCTCTCTTCGTGGAGGCATGAAGATATAAACAATGATTGAAGAAATGGGAAGAGGGGAAAAAGAATAAAAAAGAGGATAAAAAGGCAATGAGAGAAGGGAAACAAAATATTATAATCAACAAACCAATGAAACTCAGCCTCAATAACTAATTGAAATAAAAGATTGAGGAAAATGATCATGATGGACTTGGAAAGGAAGGAATGCATAATCATTTGGAGAGCAGATTGGGAATATGGAAGCAAGGATCAGGTAAGTATAATATAAATATAGTAATAAGTTCAAATGAATATTAAGATATGGAAAGGGATACTTAGCCAATGCTTTAGGAAATAAAATTATAATAAGCTGGATGCATTAGTAAAGTAGATATTGAATGTATTAATAGGGATTTAAATAATGAGGCAATAATAATATTATTGCTAAATATGTTATTGGATATCTATTCGAACCAACTAGAAATAGTAATATGCAAATGTTTATATAATAAATATATTATAGTATAATAAGGATGTCTGCAGCAGTTAGTGAACATTATACATAATTACGTCTTTCTAATATGAGTGAATAAATTGTATATATAATATATATTTATTTATTAGTCATGATAATAGCAGTCTATATATCCGCATAAATACGAGTTATCATATATTGCTAAATATGACATAATAGATATATTACTGATCTGTGTCAATGATTCAATATGTGAAGATAGAATATGTGACTACATTATGAAATAATATTCATATTATCCAATTGTAAACAACTAACCATGATAGGGGAGTTGAGGGCCTACGAGGAGTGGAAACAGCGTTGGGCTCACCCTCTAAGTACACCACCCCATGATGGATGGCTGAGGCCTGCCACATGTGGGCCAAGAGGGGTTACTGCTCTTGGGCTTAGAGGGAATGACTATTTAGGACACCCTACTGTAGTTGCACCCTCAACCTCTCAATATGATTAAGCGATAATGGTTGTGGTACAAGGGAACGATGGTAGGACGCCTCACTAGGCACACCACCCCATATGGATGGCAAGGGCCACATGGGGCCAAGAGGGGTGTACTGCTCTTGGGCCTAGGATAGAGGGTTTCTTGGGCACCCTATCAAACCATTATATGCAAGGAAGAATGAATTAGGAAAATCTAAAGAAGATTCAATATACTTATAAAATGATATTGTCTTTATTTATAAATGTTTACTAGCATATTTGCAGGTCTTAAATAGGTAGTTGTATCACTAATCTTACTTTTCTTGTTTTCTTTACATATTCAAATGAGAGCATCATATAATATTATGTTGTAAGTATTTTTTAATTCTGTCTTATGGGATCTAATCAAGTTATAGATATTCCCTAAACCAAATTGATTATTTGGAATTGATAAACTAGGGCAGATTTAGGGGTTTCCAAATTTGGGGACATTACATAGTGCCTTGTCTTTATAGTAATCAGTAGTTTAGAGAATGAGATTTGGACATGTGAAGGCACATTGAACTTCATTTCCTACTTCTAATCTAATTGGAAAACACCAAGGATATTTGCGATTAGGTTTGGATTTGTGTTGGTGAGTTTTCATGAGTTGGGAGAAAGTTACACAAAACTTAAGATCATAGAGACTAAGACTGATTTTAGGGTGTGTTTTCAATGGCCCAAGTAATTAAGTTGGATTACAAGTTATGTATCCTTTGTAAAAAAGCTGTATGTGTAAGAAATCTATGGGTTCTTACAAATAATTTTGCTTCTGTTATCATATTGTTCTATGTTGATATGAAATTTGCACATTCAAAATATTTTGCATAAATAATATAATAAACTATAGGGAAAATATTAAGGAATGCTTTTTTTTGTTTTGTTTTGACCATTCTTCAAAAAGAAGATGTATTCATCATACAATTATATTTAACAAAGAGCATATGATTTATTTTAACTCCTTTAAATTGTGAAAAAAAATAAAAATGCAAATTTTTAAAGTAAGAGTTATGCTTAGTTTGCTAAAATATATATTTCATGTCAATGAATTAGCCATTTGCAAAAGAAAATCCTAGGGTTTTATAAACAATCTATTGATTAATAGGATGAGGAATGGATAATTTTCTCAAGAATGAAATAGTGGTAAATATTTATGTTTTAAAATAATTAAATATATATTTATTTTAATATAATGTTTGATGAAAATCATAATATTTGTTTTTAAGTCTTATAAATTGTAGCAATTATTTTCTAATGGTGATTATAATTTGAAAATTTTGGGAGAAATTAGACAATTAGAAAAAAGTAAAATGAATTTATTTTATAATGAACATAGTTTTTGTTGCATTCTTAGTTCTATGAAAAATCAATACAAAGTGAATGAACTTTGCTTTGCTTTCAATTAAAACAACAAAGTGTGTCAATAGATTGAATTTAAATCAAGATTGGATAAATTATAAACAACCTCTTGAAGCATTGGATCTAGATGAAAAAATTAGTACTTTTGAAATTGAGAATACATTGGCCAATTGGTCATTTGCTTCATCATGGCTCTCTACCAATGCTAGAGTCAATCTTATATCATTTGACTTTCATCATTTTTATCTTCAATTTTGTTCACATTTTATCTCTACTTGTATAGGAATAGTGTAGTAACATTTTAATTTTAACATTTTTGCTTGAGTTCACAAAATGGGAAAATTGGTGCTAAACAATGTGAAAACTTTTTCTATGACATCTTCAAGTTAACAATCAAAAGAGTCAGAAGCCTATGATTTAGTTACCTCAAGCTCAACAAAATCTTATTCACTTCCAAAGCATTCATCAGATATTATGCACACAAAACGTTCATTTGAAAAAAGTGAATCTAAATGTGTATAATATGATGGAATTTTTAAAAAAACATGAATTGAAATAATTACTTCATGAAGCATAATATGTGTTTTTTATTGGAGTTTTGAAGAGTGAAATGACATACTAAAATGTGGTCGTGGTTAGAGGGATTCAATGTGTATATTTTTAAAGAATGACAGGAAGTGATTGTAGAAAATCTTGAATACATAAAAAATAGTTGTCTAGTCCAATAATTTCAAATTTCAATTACTTTTCATTTGTTAATAACTTATATGGCTTGAATTGCCACTACAAAAGAGGTTATTAAAATACATCAAGGGTTGTTAACAAGAAAGCACATACCAAAGATTTAAATGATATTTCTATGTTATATTATAGTTTAGCTTAGTATGATGGATAAGGAAGAGAATCACAACATGTGTGGTGGATTATAGATTAATGCAATGAAACACAAAATACACAAAGTAAAATATATATATACGAGCAAACACCATTCATAAGCATAAACTCCATATACATTCATTTATTCATGATGTCATAATACATTAGTATACACTCTTTATTTGTCTTTCAATACATGCTTTGCCTCTCATACAATGATCTCACTTCCCTTTCTACTCCCATACCATATCTAACTTGTCCCTTTATGTGCATGCTATGCTATTTTATCGCCCCCTATTACATAGCCTTATGTGGTACACAATGTTTATTTTTATATATAGGGATGTGTTCCCATCCACATTCCTCTGTAGTGGTGCTTATTTGGTATTGCTGCAAGTCATTTGTAGGTGTCAAGCATTGCTATTCTATTTTCTTATTTTGGCTCTATCTTACTTGGGGATGTGTCATTTTGTTGTCAGCCTTTGGCAACCTTGTAGGATTTCACCATTGGCCTCCATTAGGCTACCCTTTAAGGTTTCCAAGTTCCAACCTAATGGGAGTGGCATGTATCTATCCTACCAACAAATGTTATATAAGCTCTTCAAAATTATGGGTCTTGAACATTGTATTCAATCATGTAGGTGATTTATAACAACAAATCAACGTAGAAACAATCAATGCTCCATTTTAATTTTTCTCTTTCCAATTCAGTATTTTTAAATAAATTAAAATGAAAAAATCTAAAAAATAGATGGTAATAATAATTAATTGAAAAATCTTGGTCATAACCTTATCCCTTGCTTTGACAAAACTAATTAATTCATTTTGTCAAGATGATAGGAATTAACACGGCCTTGTTTGAAAAAAATATTTTTATGTTTATAGATGTTAAAAGAGTATGTTCAACAAAAACAAAGCCATGAGAGAATCTACTTAAAAGGAGTGACTTTGTCTCATTGTTTTGGATGGAAATAAAAAATATCTATGGGATTTGAAGCCTACAAATTATCAATAAATTGACACTAACTATACCAAACCCATTGTCCCATCTATGATTTTAAAATTTGGCAATTTAATCATTTAAATTTAAAGTGCACAAGTATGCATATTGTAGAAGCCTAAAAAAATTCATCATCTTGAAGAGGTGATTTGTTTTCAACTTCATCTAGTGTTAAATTGTTGTAGTAATTTCATTAAAGGTATGGGTAGTTTCTTACACCATTGCTAAATAAGACAACGAATTGGTGTAGGAGAATCCCTTAACACCGACATCCATAAGAGGATTATTTTTTCTAGTTACCTTTTCCTAGGCTTGATCTAGGTTAATTAAATGAATGCATAGAACTTAGGAAAATTAGCTTACATTGGGGGAGAGGACTCGGTAGTTCAGCATCCTAACTTTACACTTTTCAAAATCCTATGTGGAAATTTCAAATCACTCCCAATTTTTTACAGCAGCTTACTTGGCAAGTCCCCAGCTTATAACTAAGGTTTTAGGGCCACATCATCAAATATGATGCCACATCAATATGCTTTTTGTCGAGGTGTCCAAAAAGGCCAAAAGTGAGACCGATAATTGTGCACTAAGTTATGTTTTGTTGGTGCGCTGATGTGACATGACATAATTTGTTGCTTTTTAGATCTAAGGAATACATTTCATTCAATTATGGGTAGTCTATCATCAACACTAACAACTTTAAAGTCACAACTATTGGTCCAATATTGTTAAAATATTAGGTATTAAATCAGCAAATGCTATAACAACTTAGGTATTGGGTCCTCTCCCCTAATTTAATAAACAATTGTAGGAATATATTATTTCGAAACATTAAATGCTGATCGAAGAAAGCAAATGCAAGGGATAGGGCACTCAACTCTAGAACAAATATGGAAGATGACTTTGGTATGGCATTGAATTCCACCCACATTAGGATTGTATATAGTTCCTCTTTTTCTATTCTTTTCTTTGAAATTAGAATAGTTTGTTAATTTGCTTGGGGGTCAAATCTACAAACATGGCTTGCAAATCTATCCTACAGTTGGTGGATTTGATTTGGTAAATTTTACACTTCTAGTTTTTGACTTCCCTCAAATATTGCTCCTCTCTAATTGTTAAGGACTAGCAACATATATAAAATTACCTTGGGGAAATCACTAGATCACAATGATCGTGTTCTTGTTGGTTGACCACACTTTTTAGTCATGGAATTTATTGAGGACAACACTTCTTAGTTAAATAGATGCTTTAGAAAGATGTGATGCATAATTAGATTCTTTTTAGTATTCCAATTGAAGTGTTCCTTGAATTCCCCTTCTTTTAAATGTGAATGATATTTAATGATTTTTTGGATATTAATTGAATGCGCATTAAATGCCTTAAAATACAAGGTCATAGCAATAAATCATGTGAAACTTGTATCATGTTAGTACTCGTAAAATAAGTGAGAGTTAGAAAATTTTGAATTTAATTTTTTAATTTCAAGGGTCAATTTTGCAGGTGTAGGAGCAATCCCACACATAGGATATTGATCTAGAACAAGGGATTGATAGGATCAAGAGAATGACTGTTTAGAGAAAGTGAACGTAATAATTACCAATTGCATGGGAATATGTGCTGATATGGATAATATATGGTTGAATGCATAGGAGTAAGTTTAAATGGTTATGCACATGCTCCCATTGTGCTATCCAAGATCCAAATAAATGATGGTTGAAGTAAGGTTGTAAGTCCCTGATGGTAAGATAGATATAGATATGATCTCAAGATAAGAAGAAGAAAAACATAATGCCGCCTAATGTAAAGATAAAATTTAACTCTTTATTTTAATAGCTATTAATTTTTTATAAATTAATTAAAAGATAAAATACTAGACTGTTTTATAGACCTAAATATGATATATTGTACAACATTTGTAGGATGGACGGTGGGATGGCAGGGGATGCGTTTTGGGGATGGCAGTCTGAGATCATTTTTTAAGAACAGCAGGGAGAATAACTATATATATAAATAAGATCCACAAATTTCTATTAAAAGTAATACTGGATGATGTCTACAAAAGCCTGCATACCACCTACATTCCATAAAGAAATTGCTCGTCTGCAATTTCACACAATAATAACTGACTTAATACCATATCGAAAAACTTAATACCATATTGAAAATTCTGAAGTTTGAAATTTTTTTGACCAATGAAATGAAATCAGAAATCCAAATTGTTGCTGTTAGTATTAGCTGTTGTATAACTTGTATTATTAGCATGAATCTGAATCTTTATATTTACTGCTGCGGTGATAATACTCTCAGGTTATACAGCTGTTATAATGTGGTCATGGTATATTTAGCAGAACAATTTTTTTAAAACATTATTAAAATTTGTCTTGCCACGGGCCATTCAATGTAATAATTAAACAGGCATTCCCGACCATTTCGGAGACAGCCAAACATCCCCACAGTATTTCGCATGCCTGCAGCACAATTTAGAAATGTTTTGAAGATTTAAAAGATTTTTGAGGAAAACCAGGGGACATCCCCTGCCATCCCCTCTACCCGAAATGCCATCAGAGACGGGGACGGGGGTTTGAGGGACATGTCCCTGCGGAACACTCAGAAAATAATATGTATAAAAATAATGTCCTATTTTCCAAAATTTCCCTTTCAGTGAATTTTATTTTACTAGTCTTCTTGCAATTCTCTACAAAAATTAATACTTTTGTTCTTTTATTGACATACCCTGGCCATTGCAGTTTTGAAGTTCAGCTAGTGAAGATGGTGGTGAATGATCTGATTAAGACATTGGACAGAGTGCCCTTACCAGTTGACAAGCATCCGGTGGGAATGGACAACCCGAAGAATGTTCTCATTCAGAAATTAAATATCAATTCAACAGATGAGGTGGTTAAAGTTGGAATATGGGTATCGGCGGTATCGGCAAGATCACAGTTGACAAGGCCATGTACAATGGAGTTTATGCTGATTTTGAAGCTGCTTCCTTTGTATTTAATGTCTGCAGTTGCACCGCTGCTGCAGACTCTACAGGCCTTACAAATTTGAAAAAACAAATACTTGAAGATTCAATCAAATACGATGGAATGATCCACAGTGTTGAGAAGGGCATATCTTTGTTTAGAGAGCGTTTGAGAGGAAAACGTGTGCTGCTTATTTTGGATGATGTGGATGCTATTGAACAATTGAATGCTTTGGTTGGGGATTGGCTGGCCCCTGGCAGCAGAGTTATTATAAGTTCAAGAGAGAAACACATTCTCAATGTTGCTCAGGTCTCATCTGAATGCATCCACGATCCAAGTGGATAGGAGATAAATGAAGGTCTCTGGTTATTTAGCTGGCACAATTTTTTCAATGCATCTTCAAGGCTCAAAAGAATAATGGAAGCTTGTAAGGGGCATCCTCTTTCATTGAAAGTGATTGGATCTTCCTTGTATGATAAAGAGAACGAAACAGTACGACCCAGAAAAATAGTGGAAGCTTTTAAGGGGCATCCTCTTTCATTAGAAGTGATTGGATCCTTTTTGTATGATAAAGAGAACGAAACAGAATGACTCAGGTTGCTGGACAGAAGTTCTTCACAACATTATCCTCTCTGGTGATATTCTTTGAATATCTTTACATCAATTATGGTGCTCTTAGCGATGAGAAAAACAGAAATATTCATGGGCATTGCTTGCTTCTTTATTAGAGAAAAAAAACGTTCCATTGTTTTCTGGAAATCTTTGTACAAGATGACAAATACTGCTGTATATAATCTTTCTGATGAAGTTATGGATAAAGATAGATGATAAATGTGTATTTGATATGCATGATCATTTGCGAGATATGGGGAGAAAAAGAGTGTACCTGACTATGGGAGGCTGCCCATTTAAGCACCCTATCCAACAACATCAATTTCTCTCGTCTTCGACTCAATGGAGGCAATTCACAAAAGCTTGAAATGCTGTACAAACCTGGTCTTCGCTATCTTCATTTGCAGAATCTGACCATTCAAGGCGTGGCAAAAGACACACTAGGCATGCTTCCTACAAGTTTGATATGGTTAAAACTGGAAAATTGTAAGAGTTTATGTTACCTCCTGATTCAATTGGCAACCTGTCACAGCTGCAGCTCTTGAACTTGGAAGGGTGTAAAAACTTAAATAGCCTCCCTGATTCCATTGGCAACCTTTCACAGCTACAGCTTTTGAGCTTGGGAGGTTGTGAATTTTTAAATATCCTCCCTATCACAGCTGCAACACTTGGACATAGAACAGTGTATATGTTTAAATAACTTTCCTGATACCATTGGCAACCTGTCACAGTTGCAGATGGTGTGAAAAGTTAAAAAGCCTCCCTAGCACAGCTGCAGCACTGGAATATGGAATGGTGTAGAAGTTTAAATAAACTCCATGATTGTATCGGCAACCTGTCACAGCCGCTTGTAAGCGAAGGGTGTGTAAAAATATCCATGATATTACTAAAATTATACCATTTTTCTATTTATATTTCTATACGAGTATTCATCACGTACGTATTCCTTGATGTAATATTTGTACAAATATCAATAGAAAGTAAGGACCAACTCTTTCGCTGTGGGTAAGAATGGGAATTTCCAAACTGTCCACGTGGTTTATACTCGCTTTTTTACTTTTATAAACAATTTATTGTCTTTGCTTTTCATTGTGATTATATTGATTTAATAAAATTATATATAATGTATTGTTTTTTAAATTAGCGGATATGTAACATATAGTGTGAGATTTAAGCACTAGCAGTCATTTATTGGTAAAAGTCTTCAAAATCTCACTTATCAGATAAAACCTAGATAAATATTGATTTTCCAACTAGATGGGAACATTATATTTCCATTTGCAATGTTTTTTTTGTCAATTTGATGACAACTTTCTTTCTTAATTTGCATTGCTTTATATTTTAAATTTGTGTGCTAACATTTCAAAATCAGATAAAACTTAATTTCTTTAAGGAAAAATCTAGATTTGTCTAAGTTTATTTCATTTCATTATTTATCACTTATTATTAATTGTTTGATCTAATCACATGCAACTAAAATTTGCAGTGGCATTGATCTAATCACATGCAACTAAAATTTGCAGTGGCATTGATCTAATCACATGCAACTAAAATTTGTAGCATATGGCACCCATACACGCTCATGCAAAAATCGAACATGTTAGCATACATATAGTTTATTAAAATAATAAATGTAATAGTAATGGTCATCTTAGCTAGGTAACTTAGTTGTCTTTTAGCTTTGGTCTTTGTTAGTTAACGATTGTTTCTTTTTAGAAATATTGTCTTGTATTTTTCCTTTATGAGGAGAGCCTTTGTCTCCTTTGTAATCATGAAATCATGAATATAATAAATTATTTCATGGTATCAGAGCCCAGGAACCTAGTTAGAAATTTTTTCGAGGGTTTAAAAAAAAAAATTGATTTTTTTTTTTTTAAAGTGAAGTTTTTAGGAATAATTTTTGTGGGGCAAAATTGTAGAGAAAAATCGTGAAAAGTTTTATTAATGCAAGATTCAAATCGTGATTTTTCTTTGAGCATGTTTTTTATTTTTTTTTACGAAAATTGCGATTTTTTTTTCAAAGACATTTTGAAGGGTTCTTTGTGCAGAGTTGCAGAAGTCTTTCTTAGGTGATTGTTCATGCATTTTTTTTTGGCCAGTTTTGAATGCATTTTTTGAAGAACTCGTGGGTTTCTGAGAGATTTTCTAAGAGCTCCTTGTGATTTTCGCGAGTGTCTGTGGATTGTTTTTTTGTTGGTTCTCATTTCATGGCATGAGGGTTTTGACTTCCTTTGTTTGGGCGATTTTTAAATCACGTTTTTTGCTATTTTTGAAGCTGCGCGACCTTGAGAGTTTTTGTGGGATTTTTGGGTGATTTTATGAGTTCATCGGGTTTGCTGTGACCTGGGCCTTTATTTATCTATGGCAGATTTTTGATCCATTTTGGTGGGATTTTCTTGAACCTTCACTGTTTGTGGGTTTTCAAAGGTGGTTTTCTAAGTTCGTGGGCTTGTGGGTTTTCAATAATTTTTTGAGATTTCATGGTAGCTTGAGAAAAAAAAAAAATTAAGCTTTTTTTGAGTAATGAATTTTTGGGAAAAATTAAAAATTGCAAAGAGTTTTCAAAATTTTCTTAAAAAAAATTTACAAGGATTTTGAATTTCTTTATAAAAATTATGTTATTTTTTAGAAGGTTTTTGGAGGATTTTTTTTCTGAAAAAAAATCACTTTGAGTTTTTGAGGGTTTTTCTAAAAAAATCTTATAGTTTTTGAGCCTTTTTTTCAGACGATTTTTGAAAAATTGGGAGTTGTGCCAGCTGATTGTCTAGTGTTTTTCCAACTGATCATTGAGTTACCTCGTTTTCGTGCTTTGGAAAACATGAGGGATGACAACTTTTTCTAATGTTATGTTGGAAAGTTCGCAAAGGTTCAATGGAAAGAATTACAACACGTGAAAGTAGAGGATGCTTACCATCTTTGAGTATCGGTCTTTGGATGCGCTTGTTCTAGGTACAAAAGTTCCTCCCACTACTGCTGGGAAGGGTCAGGACAAGTATGATGGAGGTAATAGGGTGGCAGTCATGCTTCTTAAATTAGCTATCATCGATGAGATAATACTAGAAATACCATCTGGTAAATCTGCTATAGAGATTTGGAAGCATTTGAAAGATCTTTATGAGACCTCAGACAAGGGAAGGGCTTTCTTTATGAAGAATATGCTTTTCTCTATTATGATGGATGACCAAGTGTCTTTGTAGGAGCACTTGATGAAAATTAAAAATATTCATGATCAATTGGAGGCCATTGGTCGTAAGATGGAAGAGGAGGATATGGTGGTGACCACTTTGAAGAGTTTGCCACGTTCCTATGAACACTTCATTGAAACGCTCAACATTACATCCACCAATGTTGACTTGAAGTTTGATGAGCTGTGCAACAAGCTTTTGCAGTAGGATATGTGGAGGAAGCAGCTTAGGAGCAACAATGAGTCTCCTAGTGTTGAACAAGCATTTATTGCTAAGGATGCTAGCAAAGGCAAGTCCACTTAGCAGAAAAGACGAGGCAATTCAGAGGAGAGCTCTAAGAAGTCTATTACTTGCCATTACTGTGGGAAGATTGGTCATATACACAAAGGTATTGCAAAAAATGGTTGGCTTGTGAGAAGTCCAACCAGGAAGCGTCTCAACAAAGTGCTCCAGTGGTAGAGCAGACTGAGCAGGAGTTTGCATACTATGCATTTTGATGACCAACACAATATGGGTAGACTTAGTTTTTGTTTGTACGATGACCATTAAAGGAGGGTATTAAAATAATAAATGTAATATTAATGGTCATCTTAGCCTTATTAGGTAACTTAGTTGTTTTTTAGTAACTGCTTACGCTTTAGTTTATTTTAAGCATACTTTTGTTTTTTAGCTTTGGTCTTCTTCAATTAACGATTGTTCCTTTTTAGAAACATCGTCTTGTATTTTTCCTTTATAAGGAGCCTTCGTCTCCTTTGTAATCATGAAATCGTGAATATAATAAATTATTTCATAGTTTTCTATCGGCAAGTGCTAGTTTATTGAATTGTCTCAATATATATATATATATATATATATATATATATATATATATATATATATATTTGTGTTAGAATCTATTAAATTATACTATTCAATTTTAATTTTATATATCAATTTTATTTTATTTTTTAATATTAAAATTTATAATACTATTTTTTTTAATCAATTTGGGTTTGTGTTGTTACTCTTTCAAATTTTTTAGTTTTGGGTCGTAGTTTTCTAAAAACTAGAGGTCCTTGGTGCACTATGTGTCAGTATAGGATGGAATATTTACCCAAAAACTTCAAGATTGAGGTGCAAATGAGAGAGAGAGAACTTCCTTTTTCTGAGGAAGTTACGGAGTTTGAGCTATCAAAGGTTTTCAAAATGTCTTGCCCGAGTCTTTTGGATAGTATCCAAACTATTCTAGGGCAAGAAATTTTATGCCCAAGCTCTCCCAGGCTGTTATTCCCCACTCAAGTTCTTTCCATCTTTCCGTTGAATATAATGGACCTGGTGCAATCTTTTATTTTCCTCTCAATTGTGGTTCAAGAGTCAGTTTCACCAAATTACCTCAATGAGGACGAGCTCCTTTAGGCTATTCAAGGTTATAAATTGGAGAAAGGAAAGGCCTTCATTGGAGGTATCTTTCCAAAGTATTATCTCAGGAAGAAATTAGCATACAAAGAGGTGTATGAAGCCATTAAAAAAAGTCTCCATGAAAATGACCCTTGGTCACTGTATAGGATTCTCAACAGCCATGCTCAAGAGCTCGGACCTCTAATCGTGGAAAGATGCAAGGAGAAATTCTTCGCAGTTTCTTTTCTCCTCTCTCACCACGTTCAACATGGACCTAGGGCAATGACATTAGCTAGAAACATTCCAGATTCTCCAATTGGTGAAGAATTGGGCCAAGGACAAGGTGACAATGGTCTCGATCTCAACATCTGTAGGGTGGATACTTCAACTAACATTGGTTCTATGGAGGAATGATCAACAAGTTCAAATCTCCTTCCATATTATACATAAAGCGATGTATTAACTTGTTTTTTTTTATTTACTTGTCTCTGTGGTTTTTTGGCTTATATGTCTCAGTGGCAAGCCCGAATATTTACAAAATTAACAATGTATTGGGCTTATTTTGTTAAACCCTGCAAATGTCACATTCAGTTGGAGGCAATTTTGCATTCCAAGTTATAGATCTCTCAATGCCAGTACTATAATTCTTAATTCTGGCCTATATGTAATCCTTTATATTTCAAATATTAATATATAATTACAAGCACTAGTCTTTTATCCAAATTTATTTATTTATTGTTTTTTTAATTATTTATATGATGTATTGTTTTTTAATTTATTGAATTCTCATTATATATATATAAAATTTGTGTTAGAATCTATTAAATTATACTATTCAATTTTAATTTTATATATCAAATTTATTTTATTCTATTTTTTAATATTAGAATCTATAAATTTGTTTTAAAATCAAGTTTATGATATGAAATTATATATATAAAAAATTATAATTGTATAACTACACATAATTTATATTATAAATGTAATTGTATTATATTTTTTTTAAATAAAAGGGGTAAAAACTTTATTAATCAACAAGAGCAGTACAAAGCATAAAGTAGGAAAGACCCCAAAAAGGGTCAAGAATCAACAAACAAGCAATCAAGACATGTTTATGCAACATCTCACATCCTCAGTGACTCAACCTTCCAAATCTTGGGCTAGGTCCCCTGGTAAACTATCCCAATCATCCACCATCCAATTCCCATTCTTCCCAGAAGCCCATTTGGCCAACTCGCTAGCCACCTTATTCCATTCCTGAGGGATATGAGAGAAGGTACGATAGACTCCAATAATTCTTCACTAACATCCTCAAACTATCGCCTATTTACCAGGTCCACCACCACCTGAGAATTTGACTCACAGATAATCCATTCCCAACCAAGAGCATATGCTCTCTTCAAAGCCAAAATAATTGCCAAGGCCTCCATAAGCTTATTAGAGTGCTGCCCCCTATATTCCGAAAAGAAGAACACAACCACCTAGAGTTGTCTCTGCCCACACCACCCACGCTAGCGTGTCTTAGATTGCCCCTTGCCGACCCATTCGTATTGATTTTCAAAACACTAGTTGGAGGAAGCATCCAATGCCCTCGTGAAGACCTTCCCTCTAGAACACCTGCCTTGCCCAATCTTGGGCCTTCCAGTACCACCAGTAGAAATCCCCAAATTATGGATAACTCTAGTGTCTCCCGGATCCACCGGGATTGATAGGTCACATTTAGCAGACAACGTCTTCTACAAGACCCCAAGAATACAAGCCCAAACTTGCCCTACCAACAACTTCTTGTCCTGAAAGATCCTTCGGTTGCGTTCCAACCAAATGTGCCAAATAATGAAATTGGGACCAATAGGCCACACTATGTGCAAAAAATAAGTCTTCGCCATGTTGGACCCAATGATCCTCTAACACTCATCAAGAGAAGAGAGGTGCTTGCACAAAAAATTCCAGGCCTCCCACCAAAAATGCCAAATAGTCCTAGCAAAGGGACATTGAAAGAAAAGATGAGACACATTCTCAACATCTTTTAGACAAAGAAAACATAATGAGGGACCTTGGAAGCCTCGTTTACAAAGGTTATCCCAAGTCAAGCACCTGCCATACACCACCAACCAAGAAAATAAATTACATTTTGGCCAAGAGAATTTATTCCAAATATTTTTCCACCAAGGAACCTCATCACTGCCAAAGGCCTCTCTGTCCAAAGCACAATACCCTGAAGCAACAGTGTACTTCCCTTTAGGACCTGGACCCCAAACCAACACATCCCTCTCCGGAAGAGAGAAACAGACTCTAGTAGCCAAAATAGAGGACAACTTCCTCTTGTCCTCCAAAGATCCCCTTGTGGCCACTCCTGCATATCCTTCCATTGATAGATGATAGTTTACCCCTAAAATCCATCTCTCTACTCCAACCAGCCTGAACAAAAATCCTACATAAGTCCTCCAAGTGAGGATGCGAGTAGAGAATAGGCGGGAAGCCATCCTATGAGTCATGCCAAAAAAGGGCATCAGAACCTTTGCTGCAGAACCAAAACAAGCCTTATTTAACTAGCTTGGATCCTCTCTTAACAGTATCCCAGATCGTAGAACCTTTCCCCACAAGACTAAATCGAGGAACCTCAACACCATCCAACCCCTCAAGGTACTTGAAGGTATGGATCTTGGCCCAAGACTGATGTTGGTGTGTACACCATCTCCAGTACAACTTAGCAGCCAAAGCTTGCCTATTCCAATCTGCCCTGCGCAATCCTAGACCACCATCCTGCTTTGGTTGACAAACAACTTCCCACTTAATTAGACTCCACTTACTCGAAAGTAAATTACTTGACAACAAAAACTGCCTGTAGAGCCCCTCAAATTCTTTGATGAAGCTTGAGGGAGTAGTTATCACAACACATCTGTATATAGGTAAGGCTTGTACCACAGACTTCAATAGAGTAACTCTACCAGTCGTAGATAGCCATCTGAGGTCCAATGACAAACCAACCCTTATAATTTATCAATCACATCCTTCCAAAAACGCCAGGGGAGCGGGTGCACATCCAAAGGGATACTAAGATAGATAAAGGGAAGCTTTCCCACCTGAAACCTTAAAATCCTGGCAATACGATGTTGAATACACATGGGGGTATTAAAGAAATAAATGCAAGACTTACTTTCATTTATGCTTTGACCTGAGGTAGCCAAGTAGCAATCCAACGTTTGTCGAAAAGCAACAGCCTTAGCCACCTTAACAACACCCATCAAAGCCGAATCATCCATGAACTAAAGATGAGTTTGAGGAGGGAGGGAGTTGCTCCATTTCCAACCTTGAATGAGCCCATCTGAAACTCGAGACTTAGTGAACCTCCCCAAACCTTCGGCCATTAGTATGAACAAGTATGGGGATAAGGGATCCCCCTGTGGAAGACCTCTAGAAGCACCAAACATATCAGAAGCCTCTCCATTTATAAGAACGAAGGAGGATGTCGTCACATAGCTCATGACCCAATCAATCCACTCCCTACTAAATCCAAAGGCTCCCAAAATTTTGGCCAAGAAACCCCATTTAACTCTGTCATACGCCTTAGCCATGTCCAACTTTATAAACATGGGTTTTTCCTTCGAAGAGGTCATGGAATGAATAGTCTAAGCTACAATAACAATACCATCCAAAATATGTCTACCCATAATGAATCCCCCTTGTTCTATTAGCTTATCCAACCATGGCTTCAGACGCTCCACAATTAGCTTTGTGATGATTTTATATACCATATTACACAAAACAATTGGTCAAAAAAGATCCAGAGGATCATCACGCTTGCGTTTTGGGATGAGAGAAAGAAATGTGGCATTCATGGCTCTCAACATTTGCTTATTCCTTAAAGATTCTTGCACAACCTCTAATAGATCAAGATTGATCACTTCGCAAAATTCCTGAAAGAACTCTGCTGGAAACCCGTATGATCTAGGAGCCTTCCCTTTTTTCATCTGAAACACTACCTCCTCCAACTCCTTCAAAGAGATAGGTTTAATAAGAGAGGTATTCATATCTATGGTCACCAAAGGAGGAATACAAGCCAAGATAGAAGCTTCCTCCTCACAAGCAGGCAAGGTGTCTTTTGAAAAGAGACCCGAGAAAAAGTAGACCGCCTCCCTAGAAATCTCCAATGAAGAAGAAAGAACAAAACCCTCAAGAGAGCGAAGAGAAGAAATAATGTTACCTTGTCTTCGAGCCTTTACTGAGTTATGACAGGAGGTATTCCTATCCCCTTCCCGAATCCAATCAATACGAGCCTTCTGTTTCTAGAGGATTTCCTCATGAAGCTCCCATTCCTCTAGGTCTTTAACCACACTATCCTCTAACCTGCTCAAATCCTCATCAAGACCCTGATCCCAGAACTGCTTGGTGATATAAGCCAAGCGCTCCTGTGCAACCCTTTTCTTTTGGAACACATTGCCAAACTGATACTTATTCCAGTGTTTTAATTTATACTTGACATATTGAAGTCTTTTCACAAAGGAGTACATAGCTGTGCCAAAAGCTGGTCGTCCTTCAATCCACCATCGAGACAGCAGGCCAAGAAGACTCTCCTCCCTGAGCCACATAAGCTGAAATCTAAAAGTCTGTTTCGTAGGGCCACCAGCCATATAGGCAGAAAATTTAATTATCTAATGATCTGATCCCTGCCAATCTATGATTTCAAAGCTTGACACCCACTTGTCACCAACCCAAAAATTGGAAACCAAAAACCTATCTAATCTTTCAGAAATGGCTTCATCCTCTTGCCTCCTATTATTCCAAGTAAACATGTTGTTCATAGGCTTAATATCCACCAACTGAAGCTGAGCCAAATTCTCCCTCAGAAGATCAGAAGAGAGATCCAGATGAGGAACTCCCCCCTTTTCTCCTTAAGAGATGCAATTGCATTGAAGTCACACACCATAATTTGGGGAAGAAAGGGATGTAATGATCTCATAAAATTAATATGAGACCAGAAAAGAATCTTACTAGGAGCATCTATCGGGGCATAAATATTGGAAAGAAAAACTCTTTCCCCCATCTCTAAACAAATCGCAACAAGAGAAATGGAGAATCTACTAGAGGCCCACCAGACAGGAGAGATTCATCGCGGATCCCAGAAACAAGCTAGACCTCTAGAGCTCCCCTGCGCACCCACACACTGACATAACCCTCTATTCCAAACCTTAGAAGCACTCTAGATCATACTATCCAGAGATAACTTCGTCTCTTGAAGGAAAACCAAATCCGAAGCATGAGCACGAACCAAGTCTCAAATAGCCTTTTGTCTAGGGATGCTATTCATACACCTCACATTCTATGATAGCACAATCATCGTGAAGGGTGGGAGAAGTGAGTATCCAATGTCTTCACCAACCTGGATTCAACCAACGTCTTGGCAACCAACTTAACCTTCTCTTGATCTTTCTTCCTCCCCACCTTCTAGGACTTATCAAGAGCACTCTTTTTTAGGGGCTTTTGTTGCACACCCAAAATAGGGGATGACGCAGATGCTTTACTCTTGCTAGAGACTCCAACATTCGAACCTCCAGCAGGGTTGGCACCAACAACATCAGAGACAAAAGAAGTACCAGCCAACTCACAAGGATCCCCAAGCCCAATTTTAGGGGAGGGACCCAAAGAATCCTTCACTTCCCTAGGAGCCTCCAGAGGGCCAAGAACCTCAAACGTAACTGCCATAGGCTCAGGATTATGAGTAGTAATAGGGGGAGTGTCCACATGCATGTTAGGAGATACCCCCTCCTCGTGAACTAAGTCATCCAACACATCAAACCTGTTAAATATCCCCTCCTCATAGCTGTCCCGAAAAGTCCTCTTCTGACCTCGACCTTTTTTTCGAGACCTAACAGGCACAAACCCATCCTTATCTAGGTTTACCCCTTGCATGGGACCTTTGCCCTTTTCAAACCTTGAATTTGATGGAGCCATCGTGTCACTTGAGTTACTCGCACCAGGAACTCGCGAACACTTCCTTTGAAGATGGCCATACTCTCGGCATAACTGACATCTAAACAATAGAGTTTCATAATCTAGCAGCCGAGTCCAGGAGCTAGACCCCACTGTAAGATCAATAGAGTCAGGAAAAGGCTGACTCAAATCAATCTCCACACAAACATTTGTGCATATGAAAATATCCTCTTCTCCAAAGTTTGCTAAGAAGGTCCAATCGGTTTTCCCAACGACATGGCAATAGACCGTAGTATATCTCTCCGACATTCAAGCAGTAGCCGAGGAAGGTGAACCCAAATCAGAACCTTTGATGGAAACTCTTTCGTCGAATTAAAACTCGCATGCCATATTGGTTTAATGAACAATCCAACTTGATTATAAAAGTATGAGCCACCCTCTAAAGCCTTATTTCAATCTGAGATACATGAGAAATCCACCAAGAAGAAATTATTCGTAGCCAACAAAACCTCAAAATCCCCCTTCGGGTTCCATGTCCATCGAATCCAAGGGTAGAGGAAAGGAAGTGAGACCCTCATCCCCAAAAACTTACAGATCAAAACATGCTTGCTGTAGTACTCTAAATCCTCCACCATCGCTTCCTTCTGAATCACCACCACTGGATGCACCTGAGCCCTTTCCAGACACCTGTTAATCTTTTGTAATTTAAATGTTCCTGATTTGGTCAAACCCATTCCAAGAGAGGGCTAAGAAGGAACCCCATCACCAACCTCCTCCATAGCATCATCCCTCGATGCCTCATTCATTTAGAACAACATTCGCTGCCATCTTAAACAATCTCCTGTAAAAGCCAAGTCACACCACCCCAGGTCTCAATCGCACCACAACCCAAGATGAGAGACAATGCATAATTCACAAAAAGCAGCCCCCAAATCCCTCCTAGCAGATTGCAACCAACATACCCAAGAACAATGGAAGACCAACAACGAGCGCAACCAAGCCCGATCCTCCGCATGCCAGAGAAGATAAGAAAGAAAGCAAGCGTCGATGAAAAGAGAAGAACAAAACCTGCTAAAAATAGGCCACCCCCTGAAAAGAAAAAATGACCCACCCCTATGCAGCTCTCCACCCAATGAAAACAGTCGCCCATGAAGCTACAACATGCATACCAAGAGCTCAACATGCAGCCCGACCAGAATGACCGCGAGCACATTCTCAGACTCCAGACTCCATCGCTGCCATCCATGTCTATTATATTTTATAATATTAATATATATTATATCATTATATTATTTAATTCTATATTAATTATTATTATTGATTTTTTTTTAAATAAATAAATATAAAATTTTACTGTTAGGGTTTAATTAGAGTTAAGAGTTTAATAAGGGTTAGGGTTATAGTTAAGATTATATTACGATTAGGGTAAGAGTTGGAATTGGTAGGAGTTAGTGGGATTTAACTTATAGTTAAGGGGCTTAGCTTCATGAGATTTAAGGTTAGCGTCTAAATTAGAGGTTAGGATTCCAATTAAGTTCTAACTGAAATTCTAATTCAATTAAATTAAAATTAATATTTTATAATATTAAATTTATAATATTTATTAAATATTACATCGAAATATAATTTAATATTATCTTATACTAATTAACATTATTATAATATTATATTATTATATTAATCTCTTACATAGTATACTAGCATAGATGTATTAAAATATTTAATATATAAAATACCTTAAATGCATTAAGAGTTGTCATGCACCGAGGAAACGCTGTTATTTCATCGTTTTTGTTACGATTGCAATGGGCCACCGATAATGATAACTCAGTCATATTTATATATATTAATATTTAATGAATGTCTATACTAATTCATAAAATACTCAAATGCTTGTACATTGCTGCTGCTCCGTATAAGAAAAATATTTTTATTAAATAGGCATTTTTTTTTTTTAAATAACACTATAGTGGTGCGTTGCTTGAAATCATTTTATTTGGAACAAAAAATAACATGAAACACTTCCATGCAAATTATTTATATGTGGACTATCTATTTTTTTTGTTAATTTCGGAATCCAGTGCTTACGACCCCATTCAAGCTACTTGGTCTTTAGTAAACTTTTAACGTGGCCATTGTGAATCTATTTACAATGCCAATAAATGTAGTAAATATTATAAACACAAATTGCTAACAATTAGACCCTCCACAACTAGGGGTGATCTCGTAGAGAGGGACTTTTTAGGAATATTTTACAAAATTTTGGTGGTCCCATGAGTTTAATAATGCAATTCAGGTAAAACATTTAAGCTCCAAAATTTAAGGAATGAATCTCATAACAAATAATAATAATAAATTTTTTTTTTTCACATTTTAATTTTTTGGTAGGAATTTTAAATTTTAATGATTGACAAGTGGCATAAAAAATCCCCAAATTGTAGGAGCAATTTCTAAACCCACCTCAATTTATTCGCTCAAATCTACAGTCCTACGAGATAAGGGCTGCAATTTTTCAAAAATAATTTCTAATTAATCTTATAACATAATTTTATTTTATTTTGCTTCACATAGCCCTCACTCCATGAAAATAGGTCTTGAAGCCCCATATAATGACCCCTTTCCCTATGCTTCTCACAAAAACTTATGAGCCCATTAGGTAAACTACGTATATAGTTAAAAGAACATCATCACCCTCGACCTATATAGTTAAAAGAACATCATCACCCTCGACGAGAGACTTGTG
This sequence comes from Sequoia sempervirens, assembly GCA_007258455.2. Lineage (NCBI taxonomy): Eukaryota > Viridiplantae > Streptophyta > Pinopsida > Cupressales > Cupressaceae > Sequoia > Sequoia sempervirens. The sequence continues at coordinate 4,886 of VDFB02075949.1, read as the reverse complement.
GAAATTTCCTAGATGGCCATGCACGTATCAGAAACACTTTATTGAATTCCATAAAGTTCGGCAAATTTAACGATTTGAGATTCAATGCAAAGAGTGCACTTAAACCATCCCATACAACAAACATAACTGAGAATGAATGAAATGAAATAAAATATTTTAATGACGTCCACGAGGCCAAAGAAGCCTATAGAACCCAAGAACAACACAAGAACCTCGCACATACCCTAAACTCATTCTCATATGAAATGACTACCCCTACTGGTCGTCGGTGCTCAGTCCGTACCCATGGAAAAAGGAAGCGTGTGAGATGAACCATAGTTTCAGCCAAATTTTGTTTTGGTGGTTACCCGTTCTTTTCCTGGACGCATTGGAAAAGAGCCAAGTGGCATTTGGCCTGCCTTATTAGCCATTTTTTTCAAGAGAATTCCCATTCATATTCTAGAAGAGACCACCATAAATATAGATTTTGCATACCCCATTTAGTTATTGTGAACACACTCTTCCTCAGTGCTCAAAAAGTATTCATGGATAAGGGAAGAGTAGGAACATGAAGCATGGTTTTAGTCAAATTCTATTTTGTTGTTACTCAACTCTTTTGCGGCACAAATTTTTATAAAAGTGCAAGTGACTCGTAGAATGCACGGTGATATTAAATTATGAGTGCCACTTGTTAGATTATTTAATCCTGATTAATTAATTTCTAGTGGCCTTATCAAATTATGATGAATTTCCTATTTGTCATTCATAGATTTATTTTTATTTAGTCTTTGTGATTTTTTCTGTGTCCTTATTTTCACCCATCTTACCCACCCTTACTTTTGCCTCTAGGGAAAATTGATTACTTTATATTTTAATTTTTTTTTACAAATCTAGCAATCATTTATAGTGCTTCATTAGTTTACTTGTCTTAATCATATTGTTTTGTTTATGCCATGAGATATGTAAGACCCCAATCTTCCTTTCGGAAGGTGTGCTCATCTAAAATATAGTATGGATACAAAATCCTGTAATAATAAAGTATTTTATCATACTCATGTTGAGAATAATTTATAGGAGCATGAAGAAGAAGACAAGTATGACCACAATCCATATGTAGGTAAGAAAGATCTCACTCTTACTAGACAAATGATTATTGATGCACTTACCCATGCTTAATCTTCCCAATAGTCAACTACTGTTTTACACAAGACATTTAAAGCAACCATCCCATTTGGTATATATATTATTTATGCTATTAGTACTTTGTTGGCTTCTTTTAATGGTGTATCATGTCATTCTTCACCCTCTGAACTAAGAATTCTCTTTTCATAGTTACCAACTCTATGACCACTACCTCTTCTAATAATAACTTTGGTTTTCCCTCCATTTTCACATCTATTAGTGTTCCACTCACACTCCATCCTTCCATAAAGATACCTATTAGTGTGATTCATCAAATTTACGACACTCATATCATCTATTTCATCTCACTTTATGCCTGCTCCACTTTATAATGTGATTCATATTTCTATGACTATGAAATTACCTCTTATCATACATCTTCATTATACTTCCTCCATTATTTCCCACACTACCACTATATTATTCTTATACTAAATTACAATATGTTTCCCACCTTAAGAAAATGGTGGATGATGTTCCTAATAGAAAATATTCTATCACATGCAATCATTTATGTTTTACACCACTCGCCTTTAAGGTACTCACATATCCATTTCCTCTTGATTTTATTGTACTTCGAATTGAGTTATATAATGGAAAAGAAGTCCCTAAATCCCATTTACAAGTGTTTAATATTGTATGTGTTGCAAGATTGTTGCAAGTGTTGTCATTGATGTCGACAAAGTATGTCAATAGAATGGAGATTGTTGTTGGTATTGTCGTTGATGTCAGCAAAGTGGTAGTGTGTGGATGGTTGCATATGCTGCAATCAATATGTTGGTCAAAAGTATTATGTATGATAATGGATGTCATGAGCTCGCTATAACAACTATCCTATATTTCATGTTACTCATGAATAGGTGAATGATACTATGAATGTTGTATTCACTATCTGTTGATGTAAAATGCATAAAATAGTCTCTTACAGTTAGTGGCTTAGGAAGTTATACAAAAAGCTCCAAAGAATGCTCTGCATTCCTCCACATTTGAAGATGTTGCCTTGCGATTTGGAAGTTTGTTAGATGCAAATGTTAGTGTGTATGTTTTTGATTTCAAAATATAAAAGTTACCATAGAGGTTTCCAAAACTTGCAGAGTGAAAATGTCATCCATTCCCATGTATTGCAGAGTTTCATTCATTTTCCTTTATTATCATGTATATAAAATTTTCCAATATGTCATTATTTTTATCACGTCATAGTTATCAATCACTATACACATTCTTCTAATTCATTTGTCTCCTTTGTCTTTTTACATTCATTGTAGCCCATAATTCTTAACTAAATCCTTAATAATTGTGCACATTAGGGAATTCACTATTTCTTATAATACCATGCCTTTACATTTACCTTATAATTTGGAATTCCCTCTTCAAGGGATTCTTTTTAATCTCACACCTTTTGTTTCATATCTTCTAGTCCACATTGGTGCAATTAAACTTTTCCTCATAGTTGGTAGTGTGCATTTAGGTCATGCAAAAAATAACTTCTATAATTAAATAAACCACTTTTTGGTACTCATTAGGTAATATATAGATTAAGTTTTAACAAGTAACAATTAAAAATTGAAGGGGTACTTGCATTCCCCCATAACACACTTGCATATAATTTTCAACTCTAAACTCTTTCTTGTACATTAAATACATGTACTCTACACATGCCTTGTAAATTTATTAGTTTTAACTCAGTAAATAATTGACAACACATTTAAAACATAAACCTATAGAATATCAACCTAAGATGATGAACTTAAACTCATGATTAAATATGTTAAAGGTAAGCAACCAACTACTAACAGTAGGTATCTCTTCTTCAATTTAGTCTTTCCTAAAAAAATTCTTTGTCATTATTCCATCAAGTCTTCATCATCACTCATTTCTATGAATTATTTCTAATCAATGAATTTATTATTCAATAAACCAATTTTGGGACTAATTAGGTAATATATAGAATTTTCTGTCTCTAGTGCTAGTATATTTGGTGAAGTCATAGAGCTTACCTATATATACATGAAAGATAACTATATCATAGAGTGAATAGAAAGATAGAGTACTACTAACTATATTAATTTTATTTAGAATGGTCAGAAAGACTAAATGGGAATCACTCATTGAACTACATGTGCAAGACATTCCCATCCAAGGAAATCATTTCTCAAGTGAGGACCTTGAATGGACACCTATTGGAGATGATGGCAATATGGACTTATGCGCTGCAATCCCTCTTGAAAGACTCCCTCACTTTATCAAAGGAGAAGGATTGCTAGATAGTCCAAAAACAACATTTATACGTAAATATCATATACATAGAACAACACATCAAAACCTACTAACTGCATTACCAAGATATTCTCAAGGTTTTCCTAGATTAAATATAATTAATAAGCATTTCATTTTTATATTTATTTTTTATGTGAATTAATGTATATATTTTATTTGAATTAATGCTTATATTTTATTTGTGTGTATAAATAGATATTGGTGTGCTTTTGGCCCCGAGGATAATAAAAGTAAACCTGAAAATGTGAAAATGATACAAAGGTTTACCAAAAAAAGGGGTTCTCAAACCCATTTTTATGTTAGGGTCATGTATGGTAGACCACAAGTTGCAATAAATATATATAATGATTGGAGCCATTGTGATGTGAATGGTGAATTTTTCCATGGATAGGATGACCCTAATGGTGATCCAAGGAGCAGTTTTGCATTGAGGTTATTGAATGAATGTAAATCATATATTGAGTCTTTATTGTTAATGGGTTTAGGGATCGATACAATATGTGAACACTAATTAGACCATAGTTTGACTAAGTTGATGAATTAGAGGGATGCATTCTTGTTGAGGAAAGATGTGTTGAATGCATGGAAAAGAGTATGCTCCATTCGATCCAAAAAGAATGACATGATACACCATTAAAATAATCCAACAAAGTACTGATAACATAAAAAATATATATGCCAAATGGGATAGATGCTTTAAATGTCTTGTGTAAAAGAGTAGTTTACTATTGGGAAGATTAAGCATGGGTAAGTGCATCAATAATCATTTGTCTAGTAAGAGTGAGATCTTTCTTACCTACATATGGATTGTGGTCATACTTGTCTTGTTCCTCATGCTCCTCTAAATTATTCTCAACATGAGTATGATAAAATACTTTATTATCACGGGATTATGTATCCATGCTATATTTTAGATGAGCACACCTTCCTAAAGGAAGATTGGGGTCTTACATATCTCATGGAATAAACAAAACAATATGATTAAGACAAGTAAACTAATGAAGCACTATATGTTAGAGTAATTGGTTATTTACTTGATTAATTAAACAATATTTGTTTAATTAATTAAAGTTCCCTTTTATCTCTTTTACACTTAAGCTAACATTAGGTGCATAATAATTAATTATTTTATTAATTATTAATGTGCAAGCCTAGGGTTTTCCATTTTAGTTTTTTACCTATATGTGGTTGAAACTTTTCTTTTGTAATTATTCTTTTACACATTGGAAAATACAGAGCTCCACATCTTTGAGCATTTTACTGTTTTCTGTGTTGCTTCTCTTTGCTTCTCCCTGTAACAGGTATTCTTAGCTTGCAGAGATCATTGGGCTCCTATGAAGTTGTATTTTCTCAACTTCTACATGGTATCAGAGCTTCAAATTTGCAACTACCTGTTTTTGTTTTGAGAATTTTTGCATTGGAAGCAAATATGGGGTTTCAGAAGTTTT
>VDFB02075948.1:0-21137 GCA_007258455.2 Sequoia sempervirens | reverse complement strand
TTATTTTGTTGTTAAAAGTTTGGTATTTGGTTTTAAAAAAATGGCCAGCGAAGGTTGGAACCCCCGACCTCGCGGGGAGTAAAATTAATATCCACCGATAGACCACCAACGGTCCGCTAAACATAGAGGGAGCTCGGTTTGTTTTGTATGGTTGTTGAAGCCAAAATCCTAACAAATGGCTTATTAAGCCATAAACAACTAGAATTATCCCTAACAATCAAAACCAAAAAACTAATAGGGGACAAAGGGATGTTGTACGAGCTGGTAAGGGAGTTAGACATTTAATTTGGTGGTTAAGCCTAATTAGGCAAATTTTATGTATAAAAAGAGAGGTAGTAGGCCTTGTTTTTCCAAGTCTAGGTGGTGAGAACGAGAGAATGCTCGAGAGATTTTGCAGACATTTCCGTACATTAGAGGAACGTTATGCTGTTGTGCTTGAAGGAGATAGTCATTGAAGCAATTGTAACTATTTTTGGAGTATAATAAGATCAGTCACTCCGTTGGAGAGGGGCCCGGAGATGTAGTCCTTAGGGACAAACTCCGTTATCAATTGCGTTTGTCTCCTATTTATCTTCTCTCTTTCTTTTCAGTTCATTATCTTGGCAATTATATTATGTTCATTTGTTTATTTGAGCATTGTAATTAAGTGATCATTTACGTTAAGCATTCTATAAGCAATTTTCCTAGATCCTGGGCCACACATTAGATCGTTGTGAAACTTTCAATCCATGAAAATATTGAAAACCAAAAAACTCCATCCAAATCTCAGAATCGACATGGAAGGTAGGTGAAAGAGAAATAAAGGGCCTTTGGAGGTCCACATAAAGTGGACTTCCCAAAAGTCGAAGAGTGTCTAGAAAATATCATCCCTAAACATTCTTATTTCCTCTCATAAATTTGACCCCCGTATATTCTCCTTAAACCACTCACCAAACCCACCAACTTTGTCCAATAACTTTTACAAACAAATTAAGACATTATCTTTTTCCATTTATAAAAATATAAATTTGAGAAACAAACGAGCCTTACCCCATAAAATAAAATATTCAACGTAGGCACTGTTTACGAATGGGATGACACGCCGACCGGAGTGTCTGCCGGCACACATACAAAAACTCTTACACGTGTCACGGGACTTTCATCGACATAAACTAACCTTCACTGCATCCGCCGGTTATGGCATGGGATGGGAATGGGGATGGGGATGGGGATGGGCATGGGCATGGGCACGTTAGTCGATGGCGTGTGCGGCAAGACAGACGGGGACCAATCATCTGAATTGGCGCCATAGACAAGTGGGTGAAGAGAAGTGGGGCCCACTCCTTGCAAACTTCCCGCCAAATGTTAAGGTGGAGTCCAGTTGTCAGTGGAATCCGCGCATACTGTTTGCCTATCTACTGCACTTTTGAATGCCACGTAGCATCTTAGCGCTTATAGCTGGAGTTCACGGTCTCAACTACTTCGTAGAATACAAAAATATCATCATTTGTGTGAAGCAAATTTGACGGTCACCTTTGGCCGTCAAGTGGTGTTTTGTGTTTGGAAACATCTATTCAGTTTGGAGAGTGTATTTTTGACTGTATTTATTAATTGATTGAAAATTAAAAATCTGTTGTATTATGATTTTCAACTAATTAATAAATACGGTCAAATGTGCATTCTCGAGATTGGATAGACAATTGTTTTTTTTTGTGTGGGTCGCTGTTGAACACTAGACTAAAAAGAGGGAGAGGAGTTCACAATTTTAATGGGGAAAATTCACATAGTGATGCCTTTTATTCTTATAGTTTGGGACCACTTTCACTATATTGCTTTTTTTTTTCTTTAATTTTAAATAATGCATTAGAAGTACAGAGAAATATGAGTCAACTTTCATTGTCTTTTATGTAATAACAATTTTATAAGTAGCATATTTTTATTATTAATTTTGGTCAATGATTTTATTTTTATTTTTTTATTGGAATAAGAGAGAAAAAAATGATTTTATTTTAGTACGTTCTTTTTTTTTATAAATTAGTTTTAATCTTTAGATTTTCTACTTGTTATGTTAATACAGATTTTAAGGTGTGAAATCAATCTAAGTCATTTTTACTTGTAGATTTGAATCTTAAATTTTTAGAATTCAATTTTCAAATCAAATTTTATTGACCTTTTGTTATTAATTGTTTTAAATTAATCTAACATATAGTTGTGTGAATTTGTAGGCTACATTGTTATATTTAAGGATATTTTGTATGTAGTTGAAATGATAAAAGAAGACCTACATCCAAGATTACTTGTAGTTTTGAACCTTAAATTTGTACAATTCAAATTTCAAATCAAATTTAATTGATCTTTTGCTACTAATTGTTGTAAATTGATCTAACATATATTTTTGTGAATTTGTAAGTTACATTGTTTTATTTAAGGAGATTTTGTATCTAGTTGACATGATAAACAAATTATTACATTCAAGATTACTTGTAGATTTGAATGTTAAATTTTTAGAATTCAAATTTTAAATCAAAGTTTATTGATCTTTTGCTACTAATTGTTGTAAATTGATCTAACATATATTTGTGTGAATTTGTAGGTTACACTGTTTTATTTAAGGATATTTTGTATCTAGTTGAAATGATAAAATAAGACCTACATCCAAGAGCATTCATGATACATCCATAAATAACATAATTGAAACATCAAAATTATATCATTTGGTTAAACCATGTGTTTTCATATTCATCATTAAATTAGTTTGCTTAAGAGCTTGACAAAAGGAGAATAACTATTTGCCTAACAAGTTCTCAAATACAGTTTATTGACACCATCCCATTTCATACATAGTCACAACAAGTTGAGGACATCTACAATAATTGTTAACTCTTTACTAGTTCATTAGTGTGGATTATGTTCATTTTGATGTCCTAGGTTCACTTCTACAAGCATATATATTAGTTTTACATGCACAAATATGACCTAAAGCAAGATAGATTCAATTTAAAAAATTGTGAGACATTCATCTTGATAAGACCCCTTTTTTTCTTGCATATTGGTGAATCAATTTTTGACATCTTTTATACTATATTTGTCAATCTGAATTTTGAGCTAAGTATAACATAACTTAATTTATTTAATTCTTTAAATTCACTTATGAATTTACTGTTTTTGTCCTGACACCTTATCTTATGTTAGATTTATTTATTACTGTATTCTAATTGATTTACCTAAGATATATATGCGAATGTGTTTTTATTTCTTTACATCATTTGGCGAGCTTATCATTCTTACACCTCCTAAGGTTTATTCCTTCTTCATTAAAGTTTTAAATCTACCTTGTCTCAATCCATATTTTATTTTATAGATCTCATTCAGGTTTGGATTCACTTTTGTTTGTGGTTCACTGCTATACTTTCTTACCATTTTTCTTTTTTATGTGTGATCTTGTTGTCATCGCACCCTAGCCATGCTTATTTTCACCTCTAGGGTTTCCTTGCTGATTTGTTTACAAATTTGATTGCTTGATATTTTTTGATGTTATATCAAGTCTTTCCATCCTTTATATATCATTCATCCCTTAAGATTTTATGATTTTTTTGCATTCCAAGGTCTCGTCTAAGTCCTTATTTTCTCTTATAGAGAAGCCTTTGTTTAAATCCTTAAATATCCTATCTATTGAGAATGGTATTTTTATGGTGTTAACATGGGTGTTATTATTTAGCTTGAGGTTGATAATTTTGATCATGAGGAACATTTGGAACAAAATAGTTTTGTACAAGCTTGCTAGTTTGGTTGATGTTAATTGTTTTAAGGATTTGTTTGAGGCCCAAGGTTACCTCTTCTAGTTCTCTGAATTGTGCATCTTCCCCTCCTCATTCTACTCAAGCCACTTCCTCTTTTCAACCTCCACCTATTTTTATTCCTTAGTTTGGCATGCCTTTTTTCACACCTCCCACTTCCATATTGGATGTTACTGTTATGTCTACTATTCCTAGTATTCTATCTTATTACCCCTTTATTAGTGCTACTCCTACTTCTACCTTTGTTGTACCACATTCCAATGTTTCTTCCATACCTTATTGTTGACATCATACATTATTTATATCTATGGCATTCCATTGTAATTAGTTAACTAGAATTGTAGCATACTCATCTCTTAACATGGATTAGTTAAACAGGTGTGTGCACAATTGTAGTCCAATTAACTAGAGAGCACACACACACACACACACTTCACTCTTGTAAGACTCAATCACTAAAAATTATACATGTAGAATTGAGTAATTCATGCTAGGGTGATGTTCTTATACAACCCTACTATTGTAATGAAATTAAGGTATAGAGGTTCAATGAATGAAGTGTTGAATTTCTACCAATTTGTCTATTGCATGTCAATTGTTTAGATTAGCATTTCATTATCTTCAACAACAAATAGATAGCCAAGAGTGCCCCAAGCTTTGTAAAATATTCTTCAAGTGACAGATAGTGATGGAGGCATAGATTGCCCCATCTAGAGTCTAAAAGTAATTTATTTGCTCCCCTTGTCTTAAGTTTTAAAATTGATTTAGGAGCAATTTTAAGGATTTCTAACTTTCTTAGAGACTTATATTACATATGTATATCTAGATCTTGGAATTCTTTTTGGATGTTAATATAGAGCCTTATCAATAACTATCTCTATACATACATACACATATATATACACACATATATATACATACATATATACATGTATATATGTATATGCATATGTATGTATATGTATGTATATGTATACATGTATACATGTATGCATATATATGCATATATGTTTATGTATATATGTATATGTATATGTATGTATACATAAATATACATATACATATATACATAAACACATATGCATATATATGTATACATGTATACATATACATATGCATATACATATATAACACATACACACACTTCACTCTTGTAAGACTCAATCACTAGAAATTATACATGTAAACTTGAGTAGTTCATGTTAGCGTGATGTGCTTATAAAACCCTATAATTGTAATAAAATCAAGATATAGATAATGAATGAATGAAGTGTTGAAGTTCTACCAATTTGTCTACTGCATGTCAATTGTTTAGACTAGCATTTTATTATCTTCAACAACACATAGATAGCCAAAAGGGCCCTAAACTTTGTAAAATATTCTTCAAGTGACAAATAATGAGGAGCCATAGATTGCCCCATCTAGAGTCTAAAAGTAATTTATTTTCTCCCTTAGAGCAATTTTAAGGATTTCTAACTTGCTTATATATATATATATGTATGTATGTATGTATGTATGTCTAGATCTTGGAATTCCTTATGGATGTTAATCTAGAGCATTATCAATAACTATCTCTATACACACACATATATATACACATACACACATATATACATACATATAAATGCTTATATACATATATGTGTATATATGCATATATATGTATGTATATATGTGTGTGTATGTGTATATATGTATTGATATATGTATATGTATATATGCATATGTATATATGTATGTGTATATATACACACATGTATATATATTTAGACACACATATATAGACATACATACACATATATATGTGTGTATAAATGTGTATATATGTCTATGTATATATAAATATATATGTGTGTGTATATATATACATATACACATGTATATATACATTTAAATATATACACATTTATACACACATATGTATATATATACACACACACAGACACACATATATACATACATATACATATATATACACATATACACATATACACATATACACATATATACATACATACATACATATATACATATTTACATACATACATACATACATACATACATATGATTTATTTTTGGAATTCATTGGCTTTAGAATATTGATGTGTTCTATAACTTCCTTGGTCAAAACATATGAATTTTGTAGACTCGAGTATTTTTCATTTGTAAATATTGATACAATTTAAGTTCTAAAGTAATCTAGCTCTAAATCATAACTTTAAAGTTATAGCTATGAAATTCCAGCTTTGAATTTGTAGCTCTAGAATTATAGCTCAAAGTTCCTAGATCAAGAGTGGTTGATTTTAGGTATCTTTGTATTTGATTAGAACTCCTTGTGGGAATAAAGGAGATTGTAGGAATAAAGGAGATCATGCATTAGCATAGGGGTAAAGATATAGGCTATAATCTTAGGAGGTAGTCACAAAATGTTTTGTATTATGTTAGTAGTTTTGAACTATAGGGGTTGATGAGTTTTTAGGTATGAATTTAACTAGCCAACTCCAAAAAAAAATAAAAATAGTCAATTGTTGATAATGAATAGCCCTAGTTAAATATTTAGCATAGATCCAAAAATTAAAGCATGTTTGAATTCTTATATACATATCTATTTCATCAATGAAGACGAGTTTTTTAGTATTTTGATAGTGATTTCTTGATCATTTGGTCCTAATCCAAAGTGGGGGAGTAAGGGCCCACTTCTATTAAGGAGGATAGATAGTGTATGCCACTTATAGATTAGATTATCTTTGCATTTAAAAAAGTAGTTATTTTTTCATCTATTACTTTTCCATTATGTTAAATAACCTCATACAATATGTAGGTGTAATATATATTGTGTGGTAGATTGTTTACTTTCTTCATTGCAATAAGTTTACTTTATTTGTGTGTTATTTCCATTCCCACTATTTAATTCTAACTGTCATGCTTTTTTTAAAGATTCCATTCTAATTAATTCTAAATGTTAGTAGTAGTGTTGTTTGAAGATTACTATCATAATTAGATATTTATTTTGATATTCATATTTAGGTAGATTTATTTTCACTTACAAAAGTTATAGTAGGATATATGAATTGAGTTTATATTTGTTTTTAATTCTAGATAAAAAACTTGTTGATCTAAATACTCTTCTCTCCTATTATAAATAACAATTGAGACTTCCCTAGTATGAAAATTATTAACATTATTTGAATTTAAAATGCAGGCATAATTATGATCCTTACCACTTTTTGGCACCATTTCAAGAGACTACTTTATATTTTATTAGTGGATTATCATTGGAGTTGGCATTATAGCATTATTAGAAAGTCTCCATTAGAGGTTATACCTCTTTACTTTGTTAAAGAAAAAAGGGGTTATATGTAGTAACGTCAAATAAACCTTTTTGACACAAGTGGTGTAAGTGAATATTGATAATGACTCTACCATGACATATTAGTTGAATGCGAGTGTTAGTTCATGGCTCTTTTAGGGGTAGTAAATTAAATTATTTTAATGCATTGTTCGACCAAGAGATTCTAGAGGGAGATTTATGCATAGTGCAACAATGAGTCAAAATAGCGGAAATAACATAAGGAACTGATATGTGAACATGAGACTTTATCGAATTGATAATATTACATGCAATACATGCCTCATGGGAAAATATCCAAGGATCATAGGCCTACCACAAGGGCTTTCAACAATACAATTGGCAAATAGGCCTTATTACATGCCCCCGAAGGGCTTATTCGAAAATATAATGAATCTAAAATTACTTCTAAAACTATTGACTTCCTAAATGATTGCAAATTATTATAAATATGCTTCTCAAGCTCCCACAGAGGTCCACATTGGCCACAAGGATTAATAAACCCGATGAATGATCATACATGAAGGTTGACCTCAAAATATGGAAAGATAACTCCATGAGAAAAGAAATAACTTGTGAAACTTCAGGATAGGTCCCAATGAACCCAAGATGCTTGTATGATGTCTCATTAGGCTTCACACGAATTGGAATAGGTCTGCACTAAGGAATCTGGACCAGGTCGGCCCCAAATTCTTTGACTGGTAAACACAATGAAATTCTAAGAGCGATAACTTTCAATAGACAAATGCAAATGATGTGAAATATAGATATGTGATAGATGTCCATGTGTATATGCTATATCCTGCTCCACGAGCTAAGAAAAAATGATGTGGTAAAATGCAGAATGAAGTACTAAAACTGATACTGAATGCAATGCAAGAAAAAAAATGTTTTTAGTTGATACAAGATTGTTTTACAACCAGGGATGCTCTTGCATCAGACACCTAGAGTTGGAAGAAAAGTGAGTCCCTCACGTTCTAGGGCTAAGAGGAAAACCAAGATAGTCCACCTCATCCTGAGATATCCATGATGAATCCTCCACTAGATTTCCTTTCCACTTCACAAGATATTTTTTGTGCTGCCTGTTCCTAGTGCTTCTTCCGGTTCTAGTATCTAAAATCTACTCAATCTCTTTCAGTTCTTGATGTGGTAACTACTCCTTGAAATCCACTTCATCACTACTGCCACTTGACTATCCTTCATGAAACTCATAGATGTTGGAAATATTGAAATTAAGTGATATACCCAATGTCTCTAGTAACTCCACTTCATATGCATTTCTTGAAACAAACTTCCTTAGAATCTTACATGGTCCAAACTTCCTCATCTTCAACTTGTAGGTTATCATTGGAAATATCACCTTCCTCAAATGTACCATCACTTCATCTCCAATAGAAAATTCCTTATGTCTCTGATGCTCATCTGCCTTCTCCTTATACTTACTGTTCATGTCTTCGAAATGCTTTCAAACTTGATTACACAATACCTCCATGAAATCTGAAAACTCTTCTACCTCTGCACTCCTTTTTCTCTCCATACTGATGTCTCTTAACTCTACAACTCCTCTAGGATGTGTTCCGATAATGATCCTAAACAATGTCTTCCCTGTACTCTAGTTAATTGAATTATTATATGCAAAATCTACCTATGGTAAAACTATATCCCAACTTCTTGCCTTATTTCCAACCAAACATCTTAACAATTTACCCAAAATTTTGTTTACCACTTCTGTTTGTCCATCTATCTGTGGGTGATATGCTGAAATGAACTTCAAATCTATCTTCATCTTCTTCCACAATGTCCTTCAAAAGTATCCAATGAACTTAGTGTCTTTGTCTAAAACTATACTCTTAGGTGATCCATGAAATATCACAATCTCCTTGAAAAATAAGTCAGCAATATGCACGACATCATTAGTCTTCTTATAAGGAATGAAATGTGTCATTTTAGAAAATCTGTCCACTACTACCATAATTGAATCATAGCCTCTCTATGTTCTTGGCAATCCCAATATGAAATCCATCCTTATATCTTCCCAAGGTCCCTTCGGTACTATCAAAGTTTTATACAATCAAGTATTCTAACTACTCCCTTTTGCAACTTGACAAATTCTGCAATTTTGAACTTACTTTCTTACATCCTTATATATCTGCGGCCAAAAATAGTGTTCACTTACCAAAGATACTATCTTGTCCACTCCAAAATGTCTTGTTAAACCTCCACTATGCTTCTCCTTGATCAAATTCTCTCTCATTGAACTCCTCGATATACACAACTAATTCCCTTTGAATAACATACCTTCTTGAATGAAATAATCCAACCATTGGCTATGTTCTGTCATAACTAGTTCTTTACATGCTCTCCAAGCTTCATCAAAATCTGCATCACCTTCATACATATGCTTCAACTCCTCAAATCCTAGTACTTCTACTCTCATCTTTGTCACCAAATTCCTTCTCCTACTCAATGCATCTGCAACTTTATTTGACTTACCACTCTTATGCTTCAAAAATAATGTATAACTCTGCAAAAACTCAACCCATCTGATATGTCTGGTTCAACTTTCCTTGACTGTTCAAATACTGCAAAGCTTGATGATCCCTATATAACACAAACTCCTTAGTTAACAAGTAATCTCTCCACTTCTTCAAAGCTTGAATTATGGAATATAATTCCTAATCATAAACTGAAATCTTCTTATGGAATCATTCAACTTCTCACTAAAATAGGTGATAAGTCTTCCTTCTCGACTAAATACTACTCCAATTGTATTTCCACTTGCATCATAGTCAACTTGAAATGCCTTATCAAAATTTGGTAATGCTAATACTGGCTACTCTATCACCTTTTTCTTCAATAGTTCAAAACTTCTTTGTGCTCCTGTCGTCCACTCTAAATCCTTCTTGTCTCCTCTCATTGTCTCTGTCATAGGGTTACAAATTCTACTAAAACTTCTAGTAAACTTCCAATAGAAACTAGCTAATCCATGGAATGATCTCACTTCTCCAATATTCACCAGTGTAGGCCAATCTACAATTGCTTTCACTTTTTTAGGGTCCATCTTCAATCCTTCAACAGAAATAACAAATCCCAAGTATACTAGCTCTGTCTTCATGAAACTACACTTCTTGAAATTAATCAACAAATTCTCTTCTCTCAACCTCTGCAATATTTGTCAAATGTGCAACAAATTCTCTTCTCTATTCTTACTAAAAATTAGAATATCATCCAAAAAAACAATGACAAACTTACCCAAGAATTTCTTCAATACCTCATTCATCAATCTCATGAAAGTGCTTGATGCATTGGTCAATCCAAAAGGCATCATTAACCACTCATACAATCCTTCATTTGTCTTAAATGCAATCTTCCATTCATCTCCTTCTTTGATTCTAATCTGATGGTATCCACTCTTGAGATCAATCTTTGTAAAAATAATTTGCTCCACTCAAACAATCCACAATGTCATCCATCGTTGGCAATCAGAATATATACTTAACAGTGTTCCTATTGATTTCTCTTGAATCTATACACATTCTCCACTCTCCATATTTCTTTGATGCAAGTACAATAGGTACCGCATATGGGTTCAACTTTCTCTGATCAATCCTTTCCTCAACAACTCTTGAATCTATCGGTTCAACTATGCATTCTATATCAATGTCATTCTATGTGTTGCCTTGTTCAGAAAACTTGCTCATGGTATAAGATCTATATGATAATTGATACTCCAGATTGGTGGAAGTCCCTCTAATACATTCTCTGATATGATTTATTCATACTCTATCAACAACTCAAATACTTCTTCACCCTCTACGGTGGGATTATCCACTATTGGATTACCATCTATCCTTGGAATCAATGAAAAACCCATATTCTCATGCTTCAATCCATCAAGAAATTTCCTCCCATATACCAAACATAGTTTGGCAGTGCCACAAAATTCAATCTTCTCCTCTTCCTCTAAAGGTATCAACTTGATTCTTTTTCCATTTGATGTCATAGTATAAGCATTCCTTCTTCCATCATGAATTTATTTCTTATTATATTGCCATGGTCTTCCTAATAGTAAATGCCATGCATCTATAGGTATAATATCACACAATACTTAATCCCTATATGACCCAATATGAAATTTCACCAAACATTTCTCATTCACCAATATCTTATGATCATCTTGAATCCATGCTATCCTATAAGGATTTGGATTTTTCAATCTCTCCAAATTCAACTTGGTTACCATATCCTTTGAAACTAGATTATCAATACTACCATTATCAATGATACCTTTACATACCTTTCCTCAGGACTTACATCTAGTTCTAAATAGAATCTTCCTTTATGGTGGTTCCTCAATCACTTCTTCATGCATCAAAGCTCTCTTCATCACCAATGATTCACCTTTCTCAGGTTTCCCAACCGAATTAGGGGATCTAACATATTCTTCATCCACATAAGTTGCTCTTTCGAGATGCTCAGGTTTCTTTCTGGTACTTCTTTGATGAAACTCAAATGCTCTATGTCCACACTTGAAACAAGCTTCTCTGAATGCTCTTCTCTCAGATATTCGTTCATCTCTCTGGTATCCTTCATTACAATAATAATTATGACCTCCTCTAGCACAATAGTATAAATTTATGTCTTCTCTTCCTTTGTGGTATGAATTAGCATCATTTTCTTCACTCCAGTAGGGCTTTACATCTTTTTTCTGTTCATAAGGTCTTCTTTCTCTGGATTGGCATCCATTCCTCTAGAATCTTCCTCTTGCACTTCTCTACCTCTGTTTGAATTTCTTGTTCAACTTCTCTTCCACCTTCAATGCAAATTGGTAGGCTTCTTCAACTAATGCCATCTTTACTAAACTCAACTCTTCTTGAATGTTTGTTCTCAGTATATTGATATATTTGGAAACCTTTTCTTTGCTTGCTCAACTATGAACATTTCTGCTTATCATCTTGTAGAATTCTTCAATGTACTCCTTCACAAATCTCTCCTTTTGTCCCAGGTTCTGTAATCTTTTCAACAGTTCAAGTTCATAATCTATTGGTATGAATTATTTCTTCAAATTTGTCACCATTCTATCCCATTTGATGATTCTTTCTTTGCCTCTCCTATTTCTATCCAATTGAACTTCTTTCCACCATAATGCAACATGACCTTTCAATTTTGTTTTTGCAAATCCGACTCTTTTTGGATCTTTAATTTCATCATATTCAAATTATTCTTCCATTTCATTGATCCAATCAATCAATTTCGTAGGATTCAAATTTCTCACATAATTTTGAATTTCAATTCTAGGTCTTTTTCCCATCTTTGAAGTCACTTTTAACATCTTGATTTGATCTGATTCACAACATGTTCTGCTTCATCACCACTTTCATAATTTTGCCTAAGGTTTAGGCCTCACCTTTGATCTTCTTCTATAGCATCCAATCAGACTCGCATCTCATGCATCATTTCCAACATTTCATCCATTCTCCTAGCAACATTCTCCATAGCAGCTACTCTCCTTGGTGGCATATCTTCCCTGACAATCGGAGATATGGCTACAAGGGTTTCAACTACCTCACAATCAGAGATTGGTTGAAAAAAATGCAGTTTTCCTCAGGTTAGCGATTTTTTCACCTCAAGGAATGCCTTCAAGAATAAAAAACTTGCTCTGATACCACTTGGTGCATTCACTGTAGGAGGGTTCCAAAAGGAACTATCCAAACTATGCAACAATGAGTCAACACAATAGAAATAACACAATAAACTAATATGCGAACATGAAACTTTATTGAATTGATAATCTCACATGTAATACATGCCTCATGGGTGAATATCTTAGGCTCATAGGCCTACCACAAGGGCTTTCAATAATACAACTGGAAAATAGGCCTTATTACATGCCCTCAAAGGGTTTATGCAAAAATGTAATGAATCTAAACTTACTTCTAAAACTACTAACTTCCTAAATGATTAAAAATGCTTATAAATATGCTTCTAAAGCTCTCATAAAGCGTTGGCCACAAGGATTAATAAACTCGATGAATGATCATACATGAAGGTCGGCCTCAAAATATGGAAAGATAACTCCATGTAAAAATAAATAACTTGTGAAACTTCAAGATAGGTCCTAATGAACCCAAGATGCTTGTATGATGTCCCATTAGGCTTCACATGATCTGGAATAGGTTTGCACTAAGGAATTTGGACTAGGTCAGCCTCAAATGCTGTAACTGATAAACACAGTGAAATTTTGAGAGCGATAACTTTTGGTAGATAAATGCAAATGATGTGAAATTTGGATATGTGATAGATGTCCATGCGTAGTTTCTATATCATACTCCACGAGTTGAGAAACAATGATGTAGTAAAATACAAAATGAAGTACTAAAACTGCTACTAAATGCAATACAAGAAAAGAAATGCTTTTAGTTGATACATGATTGCTAAGTTACAACCGGGGATGCTCCTGCATCAAGATGGGAGCATGCACACACAATATTTTTATCACTTTTATTATTCATTGTTTGTGGAGGTTAGAAGACCAATATAGGGGTTTTTATTGAAGGAAAAACCTAAAAAAATCCTAAACGAATTTTCTTTTCTTTGAATTTGTAGGTATTTTGAGAGCATTCAACTACATAGATGTTTGTAATTACTCTCATATTTGTTGTTCATTTCTTTTCTTCATTGAATGCAATGCAAATTTTTTCATTGTGTATTTATTTCTATATTCATTATTTGGTATACTACCGGTATGTTCTTGTTTTTTATTTTATAGATTGGGTGAACTATTGGGTGAGATTTGGATGGTTTTTAGAAGTTCTCTAATATTTTGGTAGTATGGATGATAATGCCTAGTGTAGACATCTGTGGCTCATTGACATCTTAAGAAATAAGCTTCAATGTTTGGTGCATGGTTTCTCTCTTTGTTCTATTTATTACTTTGTTATCTACTTCTATAGCTATTTATTCTATTTTCTAAAAAATAATATTTTTCTAGTTTCTCTTATAGTTTAGTTTAATAAAAAAATTCCATCCTTAGTTTTAAAGAATTTATGGATTTAAAATTATTTTGTTAAATATCAACAAACTAGCACAATCCTAATGTAAAGTGGAGAAAATAGTTATCTCAACATCTTAGCTAAATTATAATTTCTCACCCTCTTTTGGTAACAACACAATATTCTTTATCATGGTTATCCTCATTTATATTTTGGGGGGCATGGAAAACTTGATCTTGGGGCATGTATTCTTCCTAAGGGACTCCCCTCTTCTTTCTCCCCCTTTGTATTACCTTAAAACATTCACATATCGTACATGTAAATTTTTTAAGGGGTGACATACTTTCTAGCCACATCTGCATCTATACATGCACCTTATATTATAGATACACTCTTGCAGTATTGGTTATTGATATGCTCCTTGTAGCATTGGTAGAAGGTGAGCCACCTAGAATGATATAATTTGTTGTTTGTGTGCCCTTCAAATGGTCTGCCTTGGTATCCTGTGAGTCACCTAGCATAATATAACTTGATATCTTGTGCACTTCATATGGCATACCTTTTACACCCATGATCACTCAACATAAAACAAATTTCTAGCCCATGATCCATCAAGGTATTATGATTTTCATGAACCCTAGTGATAGAGAAAGCTAGTGCATGACTAATGTACTCTAATTCATGTTGATTGATTCCCTATCTCTTTGTATGCATTCTCTCCTTCAAGTAATTGATGAAATCCTTACAATATTTTCTGTGTGAAAGAATTCATCTCTTTATTTGCTTCTTTTGTTTTTATTGCATTTTGGGGACAATGCAAAGTGCATTGAGATAACTTCCATATCAAGGTCTCTTTTAATTTTTTAACCCAAAATTTTCCTTTCTTTCTTTGTTATGTGCTTTTCTTCTTTGTGCATGTGTTTATGTTTTCATCTATATGTTTGTGATGTTCTAGTATAGTGGTTTTGTAGGTTTATGATTTCTAACTCTACTTCTTGTGTAATTTTTTATTGTCTAACATATCTATTTTGTAGGTTCTCAATCTAGGGGCATGGTTCCTTGGTTGAAGATATTTTTGCATCCCCTATAGTATCCTTTTTGGTTCCATGATGTTATTTAATTTTTAGTATTTCCCTTATTTACTTTAGCATGAATATTCATCTATTTCATAAGCCTACTAAAATGGGGGCAAAATGTAATGTTGAAAATTGTATACCATTACAATTTCATGCTATGTTCTATGCTCACTTTGGTGCCCATTCCATTAATGTGTTTCTAGGCTCATCTTATCCCTTGTATTAGTCTTTTTACCTCACATGGTGATTAGGTCTTGTCTCTCATGGTCTCTTTTTATTAAGCGAATGTCTCGGTTGTATTAACCTAGTGATTTTATAGTGTTTCATTATTTATAAAGCTCAAACTATCTAGACACTAGTTCTACACGAAAATGTTCATCTGGCATGCTAGTGTCCCATAATAGTTTCTCATTCAACTACTATTTTTTTATCCTTATATCACTTTCCACCTTTCTAAGTTAGTGGTAATTGCTCAAGAGGAATTTGAATTTCTAGCTTCTTCCTCTTGCCTCCTCTTCTCACCTTTTGAATCTATATTTTATTTTTACACAAACATTCTCTCTCACACATATTTGAAACTCTATGACATTCACATAATCTCTCAAGATCTCTATAGTCTCTTACATGTATTCTTTGGCATTGGTTTGTCCTACAACATTCTTCTTAAGGCACTCTTGTTTCCTTGGCTTCCTCAATCTTTCATATGTGATATTCTCGTATTTCCTATGTACTTCTCTTCTCTATCTCCTTATTGTTATAACATATTTCTTTTGTAGTGCTCTTGAGCACCTTGGGATATTCACATCCTTGCTCCCGCTTTCATTTTAGTTTACACCATTTGCATAATCACTATTAACATTCCCAAACACACTTGGAGTAGGAGAACATAGACACATTAGTTTAATCATCTATATTATTGGTTGTCTATGGAGGTCAAAACTAATACAAAGGGTTTGAACTGAAGGAAAACACCCAAACAACCCCATTTTTTTCTTTGTTTTGAGGTATTTTGAGAGTATTCGATCACATAAATCTTTGCAAGTGATTTCTTATTTAAAGAGGATAAAATAGAAAAGATAACATAAATTACTTGATCAAAATTCATAGTAAAAGATCCATGGTCAAAAAATATACAAGAGGCAGTTAGAAGTAGGAGTTGAGGGTTGCTACATGTAGCACTTTTGTATACAAAACAAGCTTATATGGGATAATATTTCCTTCCTAGTTTGTAGGGACAGTGATCCCTTCTTGATTCTAACTCATCTTTAAAAAATCATCTTGATAGGGTTTTCCAAATATTGGGATCGAGCTCAACCTGTTCCTGACTCTCCAAACTCAAGGGTAGGAAGCACATCATCACCCCCCCTCACCAAGGTTGTGGCAGCTGGATTGACTTGGCTCTTTGCATGGCACCATCTTCTTACTTTGACACCTCTCAGTTGAGTTTTGTTTCAGCAAGGATGGATAACTTTACTTCTTCAGACTTGTGGTACATGGATGGGTTCTCTTCAGGTCTATCTGACTTGGCTGCTCAGTTTCACACTGGTCTTGAAGACATTCTAGAGGGTACTACTCTCCTTTATGGGGGGGATATCTAGTCCACATCCTTTTTGTATATATGTGATGATTGTAGTCCTTGGGGGGATAATGTTGAGTCCTCCAAACATCACTCTTCCATCTTTCTTTCTTTTTATCTCCTTTTTGGGGAGGGGTTTTCTTCCCACTAGGTTTTCCCCGTTTCTCTGATTGTGGGAGATCTTTTGCATCTTCATGTACGTGGGTACCTAACATGGCCTTGTAGCTGGGACCCATCATCATCATCTTGCATAATCATTGCATTTTCCTCCCTAAGTTGAACTTATGGGGGGGTGTTAGTGTAATTAATTAATTATTACACTGGCATAAGTTAACTTAGGTCTTGCATTTAATTAATTAAGTCCTAGGTTGCATTATTAGAAAAAATCATTTAATAAATCTTTTAAGATATAGGATAATATTTCCTTCCTAGTTTGTAGGACAAGATCCCTTCTTGATCTTATCTCATCTTTTAAAAATCATCTAGATAGGGTTTTCTTTTGCCTATATATTCAGGCATCTTGCTCATTTGTAACATATCTTTTTTTATCATATCAATAGAATCTTTTATTCTCAGATTCCATTGTTGCAAAACTTCTTTGTGGTTGATTATTCATGGCTAAAGTCCTTCATTGAAGATTCTCCGAGCTTCTGGCCAAGCTTTCATCATTATTTCTACAAAGAGGTGATAAAATAGAAAAGATAACATAAATTACTTGATTAAAATTCATAGTAAAAGATCCATGGTCAAAAAATATACAAGAGGCAGTTAGAAGTAGGAGTTGAGGGTTGCTACATGTAGCACTTTTGTATCTTGCCAAGTAGTTCAACTCTTAGGTTCCATAGATTTCTTGGTCTCATGGATGCCATTAATTTTTTTAATTCCATTTAATTTTACACATTTTTATTTTGAACCTCAATTCAAATCCAAATTTTAGCTATTATCGATTGAATACACTTTATAGTTTAAGCCTACACTTTAAAGTCTAAATCAAATTTGTAACCAAGATGATTAGTAAATTTGATTCATTGTCTTGTTACTTAGAATTCAAACCTTTTAGTAAGGTAAACGTATCTTTAAATCTAGATTTTTTATAGAACTAATAGATTTATATATCTTGGTTTATTGCTCTATTGTAAACTAGAGTGTATAGAGTAACATGGTACCACATTGGTATTTATGTTATAACTGTAGTAATTAGTCTTTGACTTCAATAGTAGTTTTTGAGGAGCCTAATCTCTATTTCATTGATTTTGAAAATATGAATTCATTGTATGTATAATTCAAGAACTAAAAAGTGCATTCTCTAACTCTAGCTCTTTGTTTTACAAACACACATTCACACCATTAAGAGGTGCATTAGGTTTACAAATAAGAAATTTTGACATGTGTCAATTAAAAGTTCTTTGTTGTATTGAGAAGAATGATCTATCCTATAAAACAAGACAATCACGCCAACTAATTATATTTTTTTGGTATGAAACAACTTCTTAAAAAAAATTTAAGCATGAAACAACCACAACGACTGATAATGCTTAGAGAGGATGTGTGTACTACCGATATGTTCTTATTTTGTATTTTATAGATTGGGTGAGATTTGGATGGTTTTTGGAAGTTCTCTAGTATTTTGGTAGTATGGATGATAATGCTTAGTGTGGATGTGTGTGGATCATTGGCATCCTAAGAAATAAGCTTCAATGTTTGGTGCATGGTTTCTCTCTTTGTTCTATTTATTATTTTGTTATCTAATTCTATAGATATTTATTCTATTTTCTAAAAAATAATATTTTTTTAGTTTCGAGCTTATAGTTTAGTTTAATAAAAAAAATCATCCTTAGTTTTAAATAATTTATGGATTTTAGAATTATTTTGTTAAATATCAATAAACTAGCACAATCCTAATGTAAAGTAGAGAAAATAGTTATCTCAACATCTTAGCTAAATTATAATTTCTCACTCTCTTTTGGTAACAACACAATATTCTTTATCATGGTTATCCTCATTTATGTTTTGGTGGGGATGGAAAACTTGCTCTTGAGGCATGCATTCTTCCTAAGGGCCTCCCCTCTTCTTTCTTCCCCTATATATTACCTTAAAATATTCACATATCATACATGTAAATGTTTTTAAGGGGTGACATACATTCTAGCCACATCTCCATCCATACATGCACCTTATATTATAGATACACTCTTGTGGTATTGGTTATTGATATGCTCCTTGTAGCATTGGTAGAAGGTGAGCCATCTGGAATGATATAATTTATTGTTTGTGTGCCCTTTAGTTGGTCTACCTTGGTATCTTGTGAGTCACCTAGCATAATACAACTTGATATCTTGTGCACTTCATATGGCCTAACTTTTACACCCATGATCACTTAACATAAAAACAACTTTCTAGCCCATGATCCATGAAGGTATTATGATTTTCATGAACCCTAGTGATAGAGAAAGCTAGTGCATGAGTCATGTACTCTAATTCATGTTGATTGTTTCCCTATCTCTTTGTATGAATTTTCTCCTTGAAGTAATTGATGAAATCATTACAATCTTCTCTATGTGCAAGAATTCATCTATTTATTTGTTTCTTTTGTTTTCATTGCATTTTGGGGATGATGCAAAGCATTGAGATAACTTCCATATCAAGGTCTCTTTTATTTTTTGACCCAACATCTTTCTTTCTTTCTTTGTTATGTGCTTTTCTCCTTTGTGCATGTGTTTATGTTTTTATATATATGTTTCTGATGTTCTAATATAGTGGTTTTGTAGGTTTATGATTTCTAACTCTACTTCTTGTGCAATTTTTTATTGTCTAACATATCTATTTGTAGGTTCTCAATCTGGGGGCATGGTTCCTTGGTTGAAGATACTTTTGCATCCCCTATAATATCCTTTTTGGTTCCATGATGTTATTTAATTTTTAGCATTTCCTTTATCTACTTTAGCATGAATATTCATCTATATCATAAGCCTACTAAAGCGAGGGAAAAATGCAATGTTGAAAATTGCATACCCTTGTAATTTCATGCTAGGTTTTATGCTCACTTTGGTGTTCAATAAATGTGTTTCTAAGCTCATCTTATCCATTGCATTAATATTTTTATCTCACATGGTGCTTAGGCCTTGTCTCTCATGGTATCTTTTTATCAAGCTAATGTCTCAATTGTATTATCCTAGTGGTTTTTAGTGTTTCGTTATTTATAAAGCCCAAACTATCTAGACATTAGTACTACACACCAATGTTCATCTGAAATGCTAGTGTCCCATAATAGTTTCTCGTTCAACTACCAATTTTGATCCTTTTACCACTTTACACCTTCCTAAGTCGGTGGTAATTGCTCAAGTAGAATTTGAATGATTTTCTAGCTTCTTCCTCTTGCCTCTTCTCATCTTTTGAATCTATATTTTAATTTTTACACACACATTCCCTCTCACAAATATTTAAAACTCTATGACCTTTTACATGCATTCTTTGGCATTGGTTTCTCCTACAACATTCTTCTTAAGGCACTCTTGTCTCCTTGGATTTCTCAAGCTTTCATATGTGATATTGCTTGTATTTCCTATGTACTTCTCCTCTATCTCATTATTATTACATCTTTCTTTTGTACTGCTCTTGAGCATCTTGGGATATTCACATCCTTTCTTCCTCTTTCATTTTAGTTTACACTATTTACACAATCACTATTACCATTCCCAAACACACTTGGAATAGGAGCACATAGACACACTAGTTTAATCATCTACATTATTGGTTTTCTATGGAGGTCAAAAACTAATACAAAGGGTTTGAACTGAAGGAAAACACCCAAACAACTCCAAAAAAAATTCTTTTCTTTGTTTTGAGGTATTTTGAGAGTATTCGATCACATAAAGCTTTGCAAGTGATTTATTATTTGAAGAGGAGAAAATAGCAAAGATAACATAAATTACTTGATCAAAATTCATAGTAAAAGATCCATGGTTAAAAAAATATATAAGGGGCAGTTAGAAGTAGGAGTTGGGGATTGTTAGGTGGCACTTTTGTATCTTGCTAAGTAGTTCAACTCTTAGATTCCATAGATTTCTTGGTCTCATGGATGCCATTAATTTTTTTAATTCCAATTCATTTTACACATTTTCATTTTGAACCTTGAGTCAAATAAAAATTTGAACTATTATTGATTGAATACACTTTATAGTTTAAGCCTACACTTTAAACTCAATCAAATTTGTAACCAAGCTAATTAGTAAATTTGATTCATTGACTTGCTACTTAGAATTCAAACCTTTTAATAAGCTAAAATGTACTTGGTCTTTTGCATCCATTTTCTTAAACTAAATTTAAAATCTAGACCTAGATGTTTTTTTAAATATAATTCATCATCTA
>VDFB02075947.1:0-18878 GCA_007258455.2 Sequoia sempervirens | reverse complement strand
GTAGGAGGGTGATGAGAGATTGCCTAGAGAAGAAGAGTTTTGAGGCATCCTATAAGGAACTCATGCCAATTGAAGAAATGATCAAGCATGGAGTCATAGCTTGCAGCCATGGGACTGAGTTGGTGGTTGAAGACATCTCTTGAAGAGGAGGAACCTATTCAAGTTATCTTTGAGATCAGTTTCTTTGAAGAGGAGGAATTTACATTCAGAGGGAGTTTGACAATTCATCAGAAGCAACCTTGGATGAGGAGGTCAGAAGGTTGATGCAAGTACTTGGAGCTTCAGAGGGAACCTCATCATCATGGAGATTTGTTGTAAATGCATTTTCCTCTGAGATGGAGGAATTTGAGGTGAAAGCCCTTGTTAATGCATTTTCCTTTGAGATGGAGGAATTTGAGGTGAAAGCCCTTGTTAATGCATTTTCCTCTGAGACAGAGGAATTTGAGGTATCAGCCCTTGATAATGCATTTCTCTCTGGGAGAGAGATTTGAGGTATCAGCCCTTGTTAATGCATTTCTCTATGAGAGAGATTTGAGGTATCAGCCCTTGTTAATGCATTTCTCTCTGCGGGAGAGATTTGAGGTATCAGCCCTTGTTAATGCATTTCTCTCTGCAAGAGAGATTTGAGGTGAAAGCCCTTTTGTTTCATTCTATTGGAGTAGCCATGGTGGACGTCATGATGAGATGTCAACATCATACTTGTGCATGGATATTTGAAAAGATACCTCCCTAGCTAAGAGGGAGTGTTAATGTTCGGTAGCTGCAGGAGGTATCTTCTAACTGCAGAAGAATCTTCTTAATTTGTTAATGTTCAGTAGCTGCAGGAGGTATCTTCTAACTGCAGAAGAATCTTCTTATTTGGCGTAACTGTTATGCATGAGAATCTTCCTTAAATAAGTCATAACTGACATGCAATGGAATATTCGGACTGTCATGCAAAAGAATATTTGTTTGTTTGTCTTAAATAGTTGCATGGAATATATTTGTAACGCCTACTTAAAATAGGCAATGGTAATGCTACTGGTGCGTCCTCTTTTGCATGCAAAAGAAACCTTTTCCTTGTCTATAAAAAAAATGTCAATTCCTTATTTGGGTGTGTGAATTCTTGCTTAAGTCAAAGTGTGCTTTCAAGGAGAAGTTCGCCATCTTCAGCAGGTGTTTGAAAAGAGCAGATTGATAGTAAGGAAGATATCAGAGTTTCTTTTGGATGCATGTATCTATGAGAGATACTATTCTTCTGTGAGCCAAGTTGTAAAACTGTTTTGCTGCTACTTCATCTAATATAAGAGAGTACATTTGTGGCTGGGTTTTTCTCCCTCAAGGAGGGTTTTCCCAGGATAAATACTGTGTTCATTTGTTCTTTGTGTGCATTTTCTGTTTTTCTATTAAATCTGATCCTAAAATTTAACAGGCCCCTCATCCCATAGGTTACGAATCAGAAGAAAACCAAAAAATAAAAAAAAATCCTAAGGGCTGCTCCTTTGTCGTGTTTAGTATAAACAGCATATGTTTTGATGGTTGTCACTTTGGGCAACCCATTGCTACCCACTCTGATTTCAAAAAGCAAAAAATTAAAAAAATAAATGTTTTGGGCTGCATTGGATGGAAAAGTTGCATTTTTTCTCCTGAGTTTTTCCAATTAAATCCTGGGTTATTGAATTCTATATAATTTTGGTTTTCTGAGTCAATCTACTATGATATAAACTGCCATTTTGATTTATCTTTTAACATTTATGATTCAACAATTGACATTGCATTAGCAAATATCAGCTGTGTTCTCAATTCTGTACATTTTTGTGCAAATTATGGTTGGCATTGAATGTATATGTATATGTTTATATATGTATTCTACACATATACATGTATATGGATATGCATATGTATATGGAAATGCATACGTATACGTATATGTATATATTGTATGGCCTAACCCAGCCTTACAGAACCCGGGGAAAATATCAGCAAACCGCTGACCACAACCACCCAAACCAACAGCACCAATTATAGGAAAACTCATCAGTTCATTCAACAATAAAATAACTTATAGGCTGCAAAATAAGTTATAGAACAGAGATAATAGAATCAAAACTACAGTCTAGTATCATCACAGTACCAAGAGGAGCAGGATAAAGAAAATTTACGTTGTGCAAACATCATTCTTATTAAATAATGTTTTCTAGTATCATCGCAGTACCAAGAGGAGTACAATAAAGAAAATTTACGTTGTGCACACATCATTCTTATTAAATAATGTTTTCAAAATAATACAAAAAATAAAAAATTTAATCAAAAAACTATTTCTTCTTATTCCAATGGAAACTTAGAGAATTGCAGCATACAACACACAAATAGAAGGCCCTCCATTGATAAATTAACAAAAAGCGAAGGAAGTCCAGAAAAGTCCAAATAAGACAAGACTAAATCAAAAGGGAGGCCAATCAGAGTTCACTCTCTCCAAAAATAGAAATCGTACACGGCTTTCACTAGTAAATAAGATGAAGTATGTCGATACTTAATTTACATTGGCTTTGGTACGTTAAATTGAAACAGCTTTTGTTCACAGCATACTCAAAGAAATTCAACTAATTTATATCTTCGGACTGATCATTGACTCTTGATGTTGCTGACCAGAAATTTTAAGGAAAATAATCTTTGACGGTATCTAGACTCTTAACTTAGCTACAAGAAAAGCACCTATATAGGAAATGATGAAATATAAGACGAGCATGTACGCGCAGAACATTTCCAAACAGAAAGAGAGTGATAAAGATCACAGTATTCAAAGAATAACAAATACACAGGTTCTCCTACATCTCCACGCTAAAATTACAGCAAAATTCCGGAATAAACTGGTGCAGAAGATGCATCAAGTTTAATCAGTTTTATTGCTTGATAAATTCCTTAGTGAAATGAATAGAATCTAAGATAAAACCTTAGCTTTAGTCCAAAGGCAAACCCAAAATTCGTTTGCAACATTTGTCGACAAGTCTTTTTCCAGGTGGAAGAATAGGCAATGGAATCCTAATAACCTCTTTATGCTAAAATTTATCCTAATTTGATAGGCAGCACAAGATTAGCCGAATTAACAACAAATGAAGAAACTGATCGAGACCTTAAAAAGCAAAAACTGTGGTTTTCGAGAAAGGGAAGCGCATAACAGCTCGATTTCACAAAGCCAAAAGGCCACGCTTTACAAAGAGAACAAAAGAACAAACAAAACCTAGTCTGCAAGAATGCACATGAAATCCAAAACATGCATTCACAATTTTAATTTTTAATAAAAAAATGAAATTGCAAAGCCGCCTTTTCAGAAATAAAGCTCTCACCTTTTCTTCTCGCTTGGCATCTCGAACAGGCGAGTCAAGATAGATTAAAAGCTCACGAGTGATTTTAACGATGTCGACAGGAGTCCGAGGCTTGGACTTGAATAAACCCTTCATCTTTATCCTCTGCAAAAAGAGCGCAGAAAATAAAGCCGGTAGAATAAAGAGGAGCAACTATATTAGGCGATGGCTGCGTGAAGTTCTAGAGCGAGCAGGAGAAGCAAGACAACAGTGAAAAAACAGGGCAGAGAAATCGGGCGCCGATGGCAGGAAAGAAAGTGAGGGCCATGGGAGGAAGCTTCAGAATCAGAGATCGAACCCCAGTGGGCACGTCTCTGTGGCGTCAAACGCATCAAGTCAACAAGACCCCACAGTAATTACACTTGTCCGGTTCTGCCACTACAAAAGTTTCACCAATATAAGCCTAGCGGTCACAGCATCAATATGTGTGGCTGGAAGGTGCAGGTCGGCCGGGAAACAAATTGTGGGATCTCAGGGGACCCGAATTCGATTCTCTGATGACGATGATTTTCTCCGGAAAGGTTGAAACTTTCCAGAATTGGCAATGTGCTTAGCTAGAGATTGAAACGGTAGTTTGTTACTTTCTTTGTCACGTCAAATTTCCATGCTTTTGAAAGGAGAGGTCCTCCTGTGTCCTGACACAGACCTGACTAGTACTCGTGGACGGCACGGATGTCGCATGGCGCACCAGATCCACGGCTCCCGTGCACCCGCTGAGCCTCCACGTGTCGGCGGATTTCCTTGGCTACCGGTTACATAGGGAAAGTTAAGTTTAGGTAGTAGTTACGAGCGGTTTAGTGGCTTCTTTTATCGGATATCTTATCGGGGTGGATCCTCTCGTTGTTATGCTTATTGGCTATCACTTTTAGATTGGATATTCATCAATGAGGAAATAAAAAAGTAGCAAGGGTGAACAAAAATTTATTATATCAAAGAATTTAATCTATAAGAGAACACGAAGAAAAAACTTACATAAGAGCAAATATTTGTTGTGAAATTGTAGATGGACGATAGCTAAAGGGGGGTGGGAAAAAAGAATATGTTGATTTTGCAACAAGGGGATGGTGAAGACAGAATGGCACTTCACTCTGGAGTGCTTAGTGTATAGAAACATTTGTGCCAACTATGAAGAGACCTTGCAAGTTGATAATTTAAGTTTGTTTCTTGAGGAGACAGGCTAGAAAAAATTGCAAACTTCATCATCAAAATTCACTACAAAAGATTTGATCTTGAGAAGAGTTTACAAACTTTATTGGGCTTATTTGCTAGGGGGTCATATGCTGCTCTTGGATCCCATAGGTTGATTTGTCCTCATGGACGTTATTAAAATCATTCATTTCATTTCATTCGTTCCGCATAGGTGCAAGAGGAATTACCAAAATAAGAGGAACAAAGGAATCAAAGCGTTAAGACTTGATTTGATAGGGGACAATAATATATGTCCAAATTGTTTTAACAAACTTGTATTACATTGAAATTGATATAATAATTATATCTAATAAAGATACAATATACATTTTAGAATGTCTTGGATGCAATAAGGCCTATGTGTGTGGAGTGGGGGATATGGTGGATGAATACATATTCTTCTTATCGGAAAAAAATAAATTTAAAAAATATTTCAAAAGAGAAAACCTCTTCCATATTTTTATTTTATTTTTATTCGTATGAATTAAGATTTATAACTTTATTTTCTAAGAAGGATCATAAATAACACTTACATCTAGGAACCAAGAACCACCAAGAAGAATCCCACCCATGATAATAAAGATGATTTTTAATGTTTTGATATTGATTTTTAAAAAGGTGAGTGTAAGAGGTGATAACTTGATTTAAACAATGAAAGTAACTTGATTTAAATTATGTAAGTAAATAACAATTGAATATACAAATATATAGAATTCTAGAAATTGATTATATTCATTGTAGATTTGTGTACCAATAGTTCTAATCAAATGAACATAAATAACTTGAATGCAAATGATGGATGGGTACTTCATACATATTGATCTCGAGATGGCTAACTAACAACTCTAAAACAAACTACACAATTGATACAACTTTGCATGATAAGCTTCATTGTACAATAAAAGAGGGTGTGGATACCAAATAATACATGATATTGAATTTGATATCATCTTTTTTGTTTGTTTTTTATTTATTTTATAATATTGAATTTTAAGTTGGATATAGTGATGAATCATACTTTCAACATCAAGTTTGTCTACCAACTGATATCCTTATTATAATTGTTTTCTCATATACCTTATATGTCATCCATTTATTTATATTATGCATCTAATAAAGGACTATTGTATCTAATAACAAGGTTACAAAGGTATTTGGTTTCCAATATCACATCATAAGGTGGTTTACTAGAGCCTATATGATATATTACATTTAATTTATGCTTTTATAATCAGCATAAAGCTCTTCCAATATACCTAAAAATTATTGAATCTTCTATCTCAAAATTAACATGAATAAAAACACACAAATATGACCTTAACATACTATAAACACTTAAAAATGATTAACACATTTTCTCTAATTCATCATCATTTCTCATCAATCTATCCACTAATATTTAATTATTTAATTAAGCTAACACATCACCAACATTAATTAAATAATTTCTTATTTCCATCCATCCACATTTATTAAATATTATTTATTATTTAATTAATTTATCAATTCCCTCCATCCACATTAATTAAACATTTTTTAATTATTTAATTAATTCATACATTCTTCTCATCCACCATAATTAATTCTTTTAATTATTTAATTAGCTAATATTTCCTCTAAAAATAAATAAATTAATATATATTTTTTTTTACACCTATTAAGGGGTCAGGTTGGGTGAATCCAACTGTAATGGATCATAAGGAGGTTTTCTGGGAAAGACCATTGGAAGGCTGGTGGAAAATAAACTTTGATGGGGCTTCAAAGGGAAATATTGGACCCTCAAGGGTTGGATTTATAATTCGGGATTGGAATGGAGATGTGCTAGCATTAGGGGTGAAGAAGTTGGTGGATGGAACGAATAACGCAGGAGAAGCATTAGAAGCCTTATTGGCTATTAAATGTGGAAAAAAATTAGGTGCAAAAAGATTCATTTAGAAGGAGATTTGATGATAATAGTCCAGGCGGTGATGAAAGGGATAATTAATGCATGGCACCTCCAAAATGTCATTGAACAAATCAGAGATGAATTAGGCTCTTGTAAAAGTTTTTCGGTGAGCCACATTAGAAAAGGTGGCAATGTGGAAGCAAATGTTTTGTCTAAATGGGTGATAACTTTTGGTGAAGTGGGGGAATTTAAATTGGAAGACTTTAGGGGAGTTAATTTAGCGAAGTTTTCTGATAGCACAGGTGAGTACAATGCATTGAATGAGCAAGGTGGTGGACAGAGTGAAGTTGGTTTGACATGACAAGTGAAAGGCAAGGAAGGCGAGCGGTGGCGAAGCAGTACATGCTTCATTTATTTCGATGTGATTATTCAAAATGGTTTTTATTTCTGACCCTCGATTATGGTGTATCATTTGCTTATGGAAGAGGTTAGAAAAAAGCTCGGCAATAGACATTTGGTGGTGGTAGCGGTGGATTTACAGGAATAATGGAAGCCAACTTCACTTTCCTTTCATGAAGGCAATTAAGCCTGTTTCATGGAGATGCGTATGGAAAGAGACTAATGGGCTTATTCCTCATTGAAGATGATAGGTTGGTGCAATGTGCAAGAATGATTTTGGGCAAGGATTTCGGCTCTTTGAGACACAGATACAGGACAAGCATGGACATGTATTCCATGATTGCGATGTGGGGCTTGGATTTAGGAGAACCAGTGGAAACAGTGAGAAAGGTGATGAAGAAAATTGGCCATGAAGATTTCTTGGTGGACATCAAGTCAATTCTCAAATGGGCGATTCTGGGTGTTGGGTTGGACTTTTCTGAGGGATTAATAGAAGAAGAAATGGAGGAGATTTATGGGTTGCCAGGGCTCAAGCCTTTTATCCGCTAGCCAGAAGGGAAATATAAAGCTCGTTGTCGTGAAGAAGCTCGTTTGGGATGGAAAACGCTCAAGCCCTTCATTAAGCTCATGGAAGTCGAAGAATTCATCGCACAGGCAAAGGCGAAAATGTAGGGCATGAACGTGAAATTGAAGTGCCAGAAGAAGAATAAGGGGAAACGCCAGAAGAAGAGACCTCTAAAAGCAGTAGGAAAAGGAACGTCGGGGTCAGGAGGAGCTCGTTAAGAAATGGTCATCTATGTGTTGAGATTATGGATGCATAGTCCTTGAAGCTATAGCCTTCGATGGAGGACCTTTGAGCCAGGAAAGATGATCAACACAAAGAAAGTGTTGCAACAATGGAATGTTGATTAAAGATTCTATTGATAATATATTGATATTGATATTGGATATATTACAAATGAACAAGATGCCTAATTATATAGGCAAGAGGTAAACCCTAATATGCATGAGATGTTGCCATGTGTCTTGATCTAACAACATGTGACAACATGTGAACCCTATCTAGATGATCAAATTAAAATGAGGTAGATAAGTTCAGCGATGCAATCATCTTCTAGAAGGAATTCGTCCTCACCAAACAAAGGAAGGAACATTATCCCATTTATTAAATGTCAGATTTCACTAATAATGCAACTTAGGACTTAATTCAATAAATGCAAGACCTAAGTTAATATATAGTGTAATAATTAATTAATTACAATTAACACTTCATGTAACTTAGGTAAATGATTTATGGAAGATGAGGATGGGTCCAGGCCATGTTAGGTGCCCATGTACATAAAGATGCAAAAAATCTCCCACAACTGGAGAAAAGGGGAAAACCCAGTGGGAACAAAACCCCTCTCCAAAAAGGAGATGAAAATGCAAAAAAAAAGTGAGATGGGATGGGAAGGATGGAGGACTCCCAATACCTCTGGGTACATCTCGATACAATATGTATCGGCCCCACCGTAAGATAATAAAGACCGCGCAAAAGGTAAGGTCCGACAAAGACAAGATCCATCACTTGTTCAAGAAACAACCAATTGCAAGTGGGAGATGTTCCTACAGGAATTCGCCGTCTCAACGCTTCAAAGTCTCTGCTCATACAAGATGTCACAATCAATGAAGAGGGTGGACAAACCAGATATGGTGTCAACAATATCCAAAGCGAAGATGGAATGGATAGATGGAGTATTCGATCGAATGAAGTGTCCTCAAAACCATCAAGTCTCAAGCAAATCCAATGCAGATGCTGAAGAAACTTCAAGTCCTGAATGGAATGACAAGGAAGAAGTCTCAGATATGAAATCTCTGAATAGAGGAGTGATACCCCCTCAAGAATGTTTTCCAAACCTGTAGAAGTAGCCAAGTCAATGATGCCTGAAACAAAGCCATCCTGTGATGCCAAGTCTGAAAAACAGAATGTGTCCTGATGGATGATGATGGTGGAAGCCTTAATCAATGACTCTAGACAAGGAATCACTGAATGTGAAGGGATACCAACTGTCTCTGATGAAGAAGAAGCACCGAAAGGAACCTTGTCAACCTCTTTGAAAAGATCAAGGCAATCAACCTCCTGCACAACAATATCATCATAGGGAACTTGATCTGAAGAATGACATTCTGAATCATGATCAACAAAGAATGGTGGAGTGTTTAAATCTCCATAGATCTCCCAAAGCTTAGTCCAAAGAATGTGAGGACAATCGCAATGATCAATAGCATTCAAAACATCAGAATCAACTTACATCTCAATAATCTCCAAAATAGTGTATCTGCAACAACTCCAAGCAAGTTCATGAATACCTTCACTCGGATAGGGAACTATACCATATAGATGAGGTAATAGATGAAGTGACTGAAGATGGTGGCAGATCCCATCTCGCCATTGCTGATAGTTACCCTTGTGCAACATAACCAAAGAAGGAGAGCAATATGCAAGCCCCATAATGAAAATTTCTCCACAAAAAACAAAGACATTAACCTTCAACAGCAAATAAAGACTTCCAAATATGATGTATAACTGAAGTGATGCAACCCGGATCAAAAAATATTCTCCCAAGCTTCAGGATGTCCAGGTTATTGAACAAATGCACCAAACTGAAAAAATCAATGCAAGAGTACCTGGAGCTGAAACTGATCAGGGGATCTAGACTAATGAAAAAATATCTGAATCAACTTCCTAATGCCGCTAGAATCACCGAAATCCGATGAACGGTTGCGAAGCTACAAGCCTTTATGTCTAAATTAGGGTTTTTTCTTCAATTGGATGTAGAATTTTCTGCAAGCAAAATTTTGCAGAACTGATATCACCACTGGAAAGTAGACCGAAAGACCTTTCTGGTGATATATTGTTTGCCAAATTTTGATATCCTGGGTGAAAGATGTGATAAAATGAAAAAAAATGCCCTGATTAGGCACCTGCAGGCTAAATTGGGGCAAAAAATAAGCCCCTTCGGGCTTAGCTCTCGGTCGCTGATATGACCGCAAAGAATTTAAATGGAAAAAAAAAAGCACTCCACCAGGAGCGGCGTCAGAGCTGAGCACGGGCGGAGAGTTCTAGGCGGAGCCGTTGATGATGGTGGCGCCGCTTGATGAGTGGAACCCACGGTCGTCGGCGGGAGCAGGATCGGCCGGCGGTAAGTCGTCGGCGGCATTGACACCTGGTCGGTAAGTAGATGAGCGGGTGGCGGGGGAATGAATTATGTCGGCCAGGAACAAGCCGGAAGGATGTCGGCGGGAGAAACAAACGCGGTGGGAGGTTATCGGCGACGAGACTCAGGCAAGGAATTAGGTGATGGGAAATGCCCGGTAAGGAACATTCGCCGTGACGGACAATGGTAGAGTGGACTCATATTGTGAGCGAGAGCCGATGATGAGGATAGGCAGATCGAGAATCGCTATACAAATAATGAAGAGCGGCCAAATAGAAGCACATGCGCAAACTTTTTGGGGCCAACAAAAACAATATTTTGATTGTATTTAAGATTTTTAAATATTGCAAAAAGCAATTTAAAAATCAAAAATCAATATATAAGCCGACCGAATCATATGCCCATGGTTAAAAAAAAAGAAACCCTCAACGATGCCGCTGATAAATTAATGCCGACGGGAGAAATAAATTTGCAGTCGCTCCAAAAATATTTTTCAGAAACTATAGAAAAATAGGATTTTTGCCAAATAATAAAAAATATTAGCCCGATTTTTCTGAAACGAAAAGTGGTCTGCTTCTAAAAAAAATTTTCCTCAGAGGACAACTGACTGGGATGATTTTTTGCTGCAAATTGTATGGATAGTACGATTGATTTTGCAAACCCTAAAAATACCTCTGATGGCTCCCGGGTTGATGTATCTGATTTTGATGAATGGGCAGGCGATCCTAGGGTTTTGAGGCCTTCTAAAGACAATGGCGAGCTCGGATTTGACTCTATCTGCTTTAGAAATCAGCTTGGTCCCCAGGTGGAAACAAGTAGCCTTCAATGGAAACCTTCAAGCCTGCGGAGAATCTCGCACACCAACTTTCTTGATCGAGGGTTGACATTTCACTGGATAAGCTCTGATACCATGTTGAGATTATGGATGCACAGTCCTTGAAGCTGCAGTCTTCGATGGAGGACCTTTGAGTCAGGAAAGATGATCAACCACAAAGAAAGTGTTGCAACAATGGAATGTTGATATTAGATTCTATTGATAATATATTGATATTGGATATTGGATATATTACAAATGAACAAGATGCCCGATTATATAGGCAAGAGGTAAACCCTAATATGCATGAGATGTTGCCATGTGTCTTGATCTAACAACATGTGACAACATGTGAACCCTATCTAGATGATCATTAAATGAGGAGATAAGTTCTAGAAGGACAACTCATCTTCTAGAAGGAATCTTATCCCACCAAACAAAGAAGGGAATATTATCCCATTTATTAAATGATTTATCTAATAATGCAACCTAGGACTTAATTAATTAAATGCAAGACCTAAGTTAACTTATGCTAGTGTAATAATTAATTAATTACACCAACACTATGATCTTTTTTGCTCTGTTTTTGAAATTACTTTTTGTTACTGTAATTAAGAATGGTGAAAGGATGACTAGTGAAAATGGTGGGTGATTACTTTTTGGCCCTGGCATTAATGAATGGGTAATGGCTGTAAGTTTTATGTGGTAGGATTTATAGTAGTTTAGTAGTAGCAGGGGATAAGGGGATTTGTATAGTTTTAATCTGCACGTTAAGGTGCTTCTGGACTTTTTATTTGCAGAAAGAATTTTGGTGGGTATTGGAAATTGGATAGATGGTGTAATTTTTATTTACTTACAAGCAATAGAAAAATCTCGTGTTACCAACCAAAAAATATATATGTATATATAATTTGTTTTTTCTATCTTGAATTTCTTCTAAAAATAAATAAATTTATATTTACACCGAAGGCGTGTCCTATATGAGCTTTCAAAGCTCATTTTCCCTGTCAATGGTCCAAAACGAAGGATAGGGCTTGGTTGACATTAAAACAAATCTCAGTCGTCTATCATTTTTCGCCACTTTTCGACTTTTTTTGCCATTTTTCCAGTTGTTTTTCTTCATTTTTTCTACTTTCACTGCCACTACTGTTTTCCCGTTGTTTTTTGCCTTTTTTTCTACTTATCCACAAGCAGCAAGGTAAATATAAACCCACACATTACAGGGGAGAAGCAGGGGGATGAAGCAGGTCCAAAACCCCACACAAAAATAGAATCCCTAGCAGGAGACGCAAGAGTCATCGCGGCTAATAAATTTTCTAAATTACGATCAGATCCTAATAATGAGGACATTATAGGTTTTATTGCTTTTATAATTTATTAATTAAAATTATCATTTTTAATTACTTTTATAATTTATTAAGTAAAGTTATTATTTATACTTTTATTTATTTGATAATTTTATAATTAATTTAATTTTATAAAAAATAATTTATACAATTTTATATTTGATAATATTATGATTTTATCAATTACGTGTGTATATTAGATTATAAATTTTATAATTGTATTAGTTTTATTATATTTTTAATTTTAATTTTTTAATTCAAATTTCATATATATGTATATGTTTCTTATTTCTATTAGTTTTTTTTATAATTGACCTTCCACACCTCTTCGGCGTACCCATTGCACAAGGTGCCATAGCTAGTTTATTTTTTCTTAATATATCTCCATCCCATGCACATGACTTAAATAATTAAATAATTTAATTTATCAATTTCCTCCATCCACCATAATTAAATAATTTTATTAATATTCTTCTTTCTCTTAATTTAGTGAGTTGATTGAAAAGAAACTCTTGATCACTCCTCACTTTCACTTCAATCTTCCATGCAGTCAGTCATCTCATCTATGCAAACAATTAACTCATAATCCTAACCTCTCATCTTGACACGTGTCATTTGCATATTCATCGTGATCTCTCAATCAACCTCATCCATTGATCTTCCAAATCATCTTAGATGTTGATCTATATCAAGTGAAAGATATAAATCCACCATCAATCAAGTCTTCAAATCCATAATTTATTTAAGAATTTGTGCTATCATTATGTATTCTTTCTATTATTTTATGAATCAAGGTTATGATTAAATCAAGAGCAATCCACATTATAGCCAATTTGCAACACTATCAAGTACAATGGAGTAAGGTATAAATATGCTTGTGGAGGTAATATTGATTTAATTTGATATACTTTGTTTGTGCACACACTCTCATTGAAGTAGTTTTTGAGTTTTTGAATTGGGTTTTATTGTATTCTCAATTTCATCATTAATGTTAGAGTAATAATGTATTAGCTAATAATTAGTTAATCTTTAATTGATTATTAGGCTAATTTATTCTTATGTGCTTAAGCTAAATTAAGGAGTGCTTTTATTTTTATTAGTTGAGCTATTATTAGATCATTTTGTCTCATTACATGAGATGTTGGCACTTGTCATGATCTAATCCTTTTATCATTTAGGGTTTTTCCTATAAAGCACTCACCCTTATTGTATTATCAAAACTCTTGATTTGCTTGAAGACTCTTGAGGTTCATTCTGTAAGTTTTTCTTGTCGAGGATATAGCATATTATTGTTTGCAACTCTCTTTGTGTGGAAGGTGTTTTTATTCATTGTTTTATTATGTGTCTTGTGTTTATTCACAATTCTAACATGGTATCACAGTGTGGATTTAGTGAACCCTTTCTCATTTTTTTAGGGTTTTTTCTCAACTAGGGTTACAAGACTAATTTTGAAATTGTCTTTGCTTTTTATGATTTTTTAAAGCAAAAATAAAATAAAATAAAATCAACCATCCTAGGGTCATATGGGCGACCAGTGCCTAGCCCCTAGGGGGGCTAAACAATTTTTATTTTTTTTGTAATTTTAACAAGATTGGGAAAATTGCAATAACTTTTCGCTCGATTATCAAAATTGGGCAAATAAAATATTGTCGGAAAGTTGGTTCTGAGCACTATCCAATGGTGCTAATTTTTTATCAAATTTTATTACTGGTATATTTTATCATTGTCAGTCATATGTGTTGTTTTCACTCTTGCGCTCATAAATTTTGAATCATTTCTCTATTTTTCATGATTTCAACAATGTTGAAAAGGTCTTTCAAAGCTCTTCATGGCCATTTATACAATTTTTCTAGAAATTTTATTTTTTACACCCCACCTTTGAATTAAAAATTACTTTTTACTTTACGTCAAATGCGATGATGAATTATGTGATTTTAAAACTTTGAAAGTTAAGTGTTATGATGAAATTTTATGTGATATGATAGTTTTTACATTTTAATGAATTATTGCTAATTATGCAATGAAATGAGCATGATGTATATGATATGACTAACTACTTGGTTGTTCTTCGAAGTGAAATGCAAGTTAGATTCCACACCCTCCAGAGGGAGAGGGAGAGTATCACTTGGGAGAAGGGTATAGTCTAAGGGCTTACTAGTAATGTTATTTGAGTTCTCTTGCACCATGCAGGTCAAGTGTTTGAATCTATTTAATCGATGTGTGTCTAGGGTTGTCAGTTGCATCTTAAAGGTAAGTAAAACCCAGACGTTGTTTGGTCTTGTTCTCCTCATTTTATTTGGGTTGCAAATATATTGGGATAACTGGTAATCATTTTCTAGTATAATAGATAAAGATATGAATGTGTATATATATGTGTGTGTGTGTGTTATAAAAAGGAACATATATATACATACATACATATATATGTGTGTGTGTATGTTATAAAAAGGAACATATATATGCATACATATATATATGTGTGTGTGTGCTCATATACATAAATAGATACATACATATACGATTTGAGAATACATCGATGTTTACAATATATTTGTTAACAATTGTATATATATACATATATTAATGGAAATAGAATAACACATTTATATATACTTAAATATGTGTTATATATTATACACTGATATTTTATGTCATTGATATTTAAATGTACACATGCTAATGGTAGCATGATGGGTGATAATAGATAATGGTTTTTTAATGCCAATATATGAAGGTGAGAATAAACAACCACCACCCTTATGTTTTGACACTGCTTTGTGACATTAATATTTTTAATACTTTGTAGTGTATTTAAACCCCATTTAAAATTTCATTTGATCGACTGATAAAGTCATGGAAAAAGTGAAAAAATGAAAGCATAATAAGTATGATTGTACCAACTTTAAATCAATTTGGCTACATGAGAATAGCCACAAAAGTGGTAGATTTTCCATCATAATGTGGCAGTTATAACAATAAATTAAATGCTTGCTTCAAGCCATTTCTAAGTGTGGTCAGTGTGTGGACAAATCCTGTGACAGAATATGTTAAGGCTCCTCTAATCATGTCAGTGTAATGACTTAGTGCACCACTATCGATCTCACTTTTTTTTTGGCCCTTTTTGGATACCTCAATGAAAAGCATGTTGATGTGGCATCATATTTGATGATGTGGCCCTAAAATGAAATATAGAAGTGTGGGAGTTGCCAAATAAACTGTTGTACAAAATTGAAAGTGATTTGAAATTTTCACATATGATTTTGAGAAACGTGAAGTTAGGGTGCTCCACTATGGGCCCCTCCCCTAATGTTTAAGTGCCAATTCCAAGCCTTTAAAGGTTGCACAATAAAGCCACAAAGTGGCGTAGAAAACTAAATTTAGAAAGTCATTTAAAGCTAGCAAAAGCCATGGAAATTTTGAATGATTCAAGCCACTTAAAAGGGGTGACTAAGTCCACAACTTAATAATATTTTGTTTACCATAAATGATGGCAATTGAAGGAAGTTAGTGGCCTATTTAGAAGGCACTTCTATTGGCCTTAATGAATGATTAAATTAGCCACATCATGGCTATTCAAACTAAGTTACTAAATGCCATTTAAAACCACATATAATCATGGCAATTGAATGGGCATCAAGCCATATTAAAAGGCTATTTGAAACTACATTGTTATGAAGAAGTTGGCCACTAAATGGCACTCATAACAACATCACATCAATTCTTTAATTTTGATTAACCATCATACAACCATGGCATATGTATGAACTTTTTGAGCCTCTCAAAGAGGCATTAACAAAACTGATTTTTGGTTACTCAAGCCTAAATAGGGGGCATCACTTAGAATAGAGGAGTGGGGTATTAATTTTCTATAAGAGAGGGCACAACTTATATAAGCCATTAGCTTTCCTTTATTTCGTTTCTACTAGGTGTTGGTTGAAGGAATAGACTTAGAATTCTGAATATTATTATCTTCAAAGCATTTGAGTTTGGAGTTATTAGTTTAGAGGAGAGTACAGTAGGGAATATATAATAAATTATCTTCCTGGTAGTTGTTAGTTAACTTGCAGGAGGAAAGTTGTGCATTTTCAAAGCTAGGGAATTCAAGAGAAAGTTTATTTGCAGCTAAGAGATGGAATAATAGGCATGTTCTTTCTCTATTTAAACTTGTTATTTCCTTCAATTTAAGGAGCAAGTATTATTATTTTCCAAGGCACAATATCATATTAGTATCATGAAGTTTGAAATTCACAAGTTAACTTCCTGCTAGACGTTGTTGTGAGTTAAATGGGAAGAGTTTATTTTGGTTATCTTAGATAATGAGATTATATTACAACCTGGAGTAGAAAACATTATATTTTAGTTTATATTATCATTTTTTTTAAATGTGAAAGGATAGATTTATATAATCTTTTATATAGATTTTCATATGTGATTTTGTAGAGGATAATATGACACCAATGCTAGAGAAGTGACAAGATTGGTTAAATATTTCCTTATATGAGACAATTAAGTTTAAATAGCTTATTATACTATATATTTAATGAAAATTCAAGGTTAAACACGATGTTAAGTTGCTCGAATATTGACAATATTATATTGTGTATTTCCATTACTTCTTATGATATCCTTGAGGACCAAAACCATATAACTTAATATTGGAAGTTTGAAACTTGATTAAGAGGAAGTAATCCTCTTTTTGATTTAACTATTATTGGTTTAGTACTTGTTTGACATTATGTTAGTACCTATGATATGACCAAATGTGTCATGATGATGGTATAGTGTCATCAATATCTACCAAAGTGGAATAGAAAGAAGTGAATAGATAAACCTTATGGGCTCATGTTAGGACTTGGATTAGAGGCAAAATCCTAGACTCTGAATGTTACAAAAACATAACAAGGGAATTCAATGTCCAAGATACTTAACCTAACCAGTCATATTACCAATCTTAGTAAATACACATATGAATGAGAATCTATTGAAAGATTGAACCAGACTATGAGTTTAACTAGAGAAAGTCTAAACCCTAATAAGAAGATATTTACTCCTAGGGTAAGATACCCATTACTATGGGGTGTTTGTATATGTAATCTTTATACTATATTATGACCAAGAAGGTCAAGATCTCATCATTATGTGTCAAGATTTACTTAAAGTTTATATTTCAAGAGTAGTTACTCTCAAGGGTCATGGTAAAGGCTCAACCACGTTGTAGTAGCCAAGATCCAAGTAGTTGTGTGAAGGTAACTATGGCGTTCGAATTAGAAATAACTAACCAAACCATATGAATTATTGACTTAG
This sequence comes from Sequoia sempervirens, assembly GCA_007258455.2. Classification (NCBI taxonomy): domain Eukaryota; kingdom Viridiplantae; phylum Streptophyta; class Pinopsida; order Cupressales; family Cupressaceae; genus Sequoia; species Sequoia sempervirens. Next base: position 1,401 of record VDFB02075947.1, on the reverse strand, counting down.
TGGGTCCCCATATTCTAAGAAAGGATTCTATGATAAAACTAAACATTAGATAACCAATACTATAATATGAAGAAGAAATCTTTAGTTTAAGTTTAATATTGGTTTATTATGCATGTTGAACAATTTTCCAGTACTTTTAGTTGCGACCAAGTGAGCCTAGTCAATGATAGTGGGTCATTAGTATCAGCTATTTGTGCATTTAATAGGAGATCAAATACTCTTATGGTTATTACTATGGACTTGAACAAGTGGAAATCGCTAAGGCCCAAGACATTACATGAATGTAACATGGGTGTTCAAAGTCAAGAATACTTAATCTTGACCTAGTCAAATTACGACTTTAGTGAAGATATACTTTTAGAATGAAAATTTGTATAAAGGGTTAACCATTGGTCAAACAATAAGGATGAGGTCAACCTTAGGTCAGGTAAGGTATCCAAGTTGAGTTAGAGGTGGGTGAACATATGAGTCCACTCATAAGTAGTGGTTGAATATATTTTAAATACTTTGGCCAGATTGAGTGTAATAGTCTCTGCATGCACTTGTAGGTTCATTGTTCTCCAGAGTTGCTTAACTAATCAGTAGTGTCATGCATAGTTAGAAGGAATTTGTAGTTGTATGACTATATTGGTTAAGTAGTACACAACACTAGAGAATCATATGACAATATTAGGGGGTTCTTGGCTATACTCTTTGTTGAAGGGTAGGACCAATTCCAGTTGGAAGGTGAGCAGGGGACTGCGAGTTTGTGGTTGGAGGAAAAGTGCCTGGGTGACGCTCTCCCTCCTACAGATGACATGTCAAGGCATGTGAGACAAAAATTAATCTAGATATGGAATTCTTGACCTTGTACTCAGTAGTTAAATGATATCTCTTTACTTATTGTACTCATTTATGTGAAAATTAAAAATAGAAAAAAAGGTATAGTCTTTTTAGGTTGAAAAGTAGATGTTCTCTTTACTAAATTTGTATGTATTCAATTATGCAGTTGCAAATTCTAATTGTTGAAAGAGAAAAAAATAGTTCTGATTTCCATGGAAATGAATTTATTTACTGCATGGTTAAAAACCCAAGTAATTTCCTTGTCAAAAGGATGTGGTTGTTACATATGGTATTAGAGCTATTGGGTTCAACACATGGACCTATGAGCTCATTATGTAAGTTTTTCCTCAAACATTATTAGTAGCTAATGTTTGAAATGTTCTTATGCTAGAATGGTGGGAAAAAGAAGAACAAGGAAAATAAAAAGGAAGTCAATTCCCCAAATTTGTCTAACCTTAGGACTAAGAAAGAGTTGTCCCCAGAGGTTAAAATCCTTAACAATATTAGCTACACATTAGGTTCTTGGCTAGCTAACTTTGAGACACTAGCTAACACACTCAAGTGTATCAAGCTAGAGAA
>VDFB02075946.1:0-45453 GCA_007258455.2 Sequoia sempervirens | reverse complement strand
TATTGGAAATCAAAAGAGCCAGAGTTAATCTAAGAATAATGCCCACTTCTGGAACCCAAATCCTCAAGCAAGTCTTAAGCCGGTCGATTTACGGGTAAGAAATTTAGTTATGATTAATAATCAATAAAAAGTAGATTCAGAAGTGAAATTTGAACAAATAGAAATAATTCTGCAATCAAGTTTTATTTTGAATTGGTATTGAATGAGAAGCATAAAAGGAATAGATACAAGTCTAAATAGACAATATAAGTAGGATAAACCCCATTAATGATTTACCCCATAGAAGAACTTGTCGATCATTATAGGAAATTTGAATAACTTAGTTAGGAAACTGTGCAAGTTGTCACTATCTAATAAATATAAAGATCATATTGATAATGACAAGGTTGAGAATGAGTGAACCTTACGATTGTTGGTTTAGATTTATTGGTTTAATTATTAACTGTTTTATTTGCAAACAATACACTCTAGTAAGTTTTAAGGTAACTGTCTCAAGTATGTGATATTGATTAGGTTGAGTTAAATGTTCCTTGTAAAGTTTCAATTTTATGTGTAGTATTTTAAGTTTTAAGTTTTAACTATGTGCACTAGATGCATTAACTAAAATGTTCTATATAGGTAAATAAATAAATTAAATTGAAATTCTATCCTTAGTAAAGAAAGCATATAGATCCTACAAAGAGAAGTTAGAACTGCTTTCTACATATATGAGGTATCCCTCACCCAAATTGACTGAAAATGGCTATCTTGTACTCGAGGAATTTTGTCAAACAATTGCCTTGCAAGGTCTGAGTTTGCTGCCTTGAGTTTTCTGTTTGTCTTGATTGATTTATGTGACGTAATGATGCTTGAAAATGATGTGAGAGATAATATTCTAAGTGCTGGAAATGAATGTAATGCGATGCTAACACTAAATGCAACCTTTCTATGTAAGGAGCCTTGCTAATTCTGATTTAATTTTTCTGATTTCGTGCGTTTGGATTTACTTCAAATATTTGTCCTGAGTGCTGCGATGACTGATATAATTTTTTGTATGTAACTTTCCTTGAAATAGAGTGTTTTGGAGTTCAATTTGTTTGATTTGAAGGGAGCTCATTTCAGCACACAGTGACAGAAGTTAGGCAAGACTTAACACGTATAATAGAAATGAACATCAAGGTGTGAATACCAACTGGATACGATCAGTTCCATTGTAAACATGAACAGTATTGCATTTAATAATGGTGTTTATCATCAATAGCTGACTCTGTGCCGACTTGCTAAATTCAATAGTGTAAACACTTATACCAGTATTGATTTCACACAATAAGGAAGTAAGACTACAACAGTAATTTCAAAGACATCTCCTGATGGCTAACCTGTTGAGTGCGTTTTCAGTCATGACAGTTGCAGTACTTGCCCATAATGAAATTACTATTGCCGGGAGCAGTTAAGCAAGCACAATAATACATGCTCAGATGTTTGAGGTTGTATGTTTCATTTATCATTAGTAATAAAAGTACCCTAGCAGCCCGCATATCATATACATTTCCAACATTAACCTTCCCAAAGGTATTACCATGCTGTAACAGTCACTTGCAGCACTATTTTCTGATACTACAGTATTGCAAAAACACACTAGCAGTCCCACCTTCCTATTGGCGGCATATGATATTCTCCCTAGGCATAGGAAAGCATGAGCAAACTGAGAATACACAAGAAAATGCAAAGAATACCCAGACCTGAGTTGGATGATGGGAAACAACTGCTCAATGAAGAAAACGTCTCAGCAATAACCCAGATTTTCTTGCAGCAGCTGGGAATCTTCTCTTGACCCTCGAATCTCCTGGTGGACGTTATTACCAGCCTTGTTCTGACCCCACGCCACTTTCTCAACTCCCTACAATGACCTCCATTCAAAATGAAAACAGCAAATGAAGCGCTTTCCCTTCTGACCAACACGTTTTTCTTCTATAGACTCGTTTCTTTCACACAACTGCCCAGAACTGTTATCTTGTGCCAATAATAGATTCGCCTAGGGTCTCCTTAGGAAATAACGCCTCCACACTGAATGATAATGATTACCATACGGCTTCAGGCGAATGCAAAAACTCACAATCAAAACTCACGGGATGGTATGTCGTTTTCCTTTCCACAAGCTGGTTCCAATCTCATCTGCACACAATAACCTGTAGCAACTCGGATTTCTGCTAGGACTGGTCTTACACAGCCGAAACAGAAGCAAGGGTTCCAAAACCCACGACCATGAAGGCACGCCCAGAATGAAACTGTGGTTTTTTAGAAAATCCAAAAGTGCGTTCCAAAATGAGCCTTGTTTCATCTAATACCCAAAAGGCCCAATAGGAGACTTCATTTCCATTTAATATTTCTCAAGAGAGGCCGATAAAAGTCTCATTTACCAATATAGGTGACATTTATAAAGTTCACTTCAATATTTCATTAAGTCACCTTTTCAAATAAAGGCATAAGTGACTTTATCAAATTTCATAACATTTCACCTAGTCACTTTAAAAGATAACTTAATTAATTACTCAATATCACATTAGAGGAAGAATCATGAACTGATGTGATAATTAAATAATTAAATAAATGATTCCCCTAATATCGTCACTTGCCTTTGGGAATTAAAAAGGCAAGGCGGCGTCCCACTTAACTAACGAGAAGGGAACATTACATTCTATGCAAGTAAATGACTGTAACAGCAAGTAACACTCATCTAGGCATTATGTCAAACACTTGTAATGCAACAAAGATATGTAAGATAGCAATGAAAATGCAGCCTTATCAATGATTGTTTGATTACATCAATTATGCAGACGCGAAGACTCTTGGCTAGCAATGTTTTCAAAGATCTTACAATCTGATATGAAAATGCTTCTACAGCTGCAAGAGGGCAGCGTCCTCTATAGTCTAATATATGAATGCAAAACATGAGAGAACCTAATATGCATAAGCTCCTAAGGCTGATGAAGGTGTTGTAGCTTTGTGACTTCAAAGATTTGACTCTTCTCAAGTCATTAATCCCATTCCATGAGCTGCCCCTGTTCTGGTTTGAATTCCTTCAAATAAAATATGCAGCTACTGTGCGACCTCCAAAAACTCCAAGAACCATTTGCTAGGACTCCTAAATTGGAGCGATCCAAGCCAAGAGTTAAATCGATGCAAACTAAGTCTTGTATGAATGAAATTGTGGTCTCTTCTTGCCGCTGGAAATACAAATCAGAATGTATGCAATGCAATTTCGACTTTTCCTGTGAGCTGGAAATCTCCACAAGTTCTGCAAATGTTCTTTAATAATTTCTGAATATCACTTTGCCCAAATTTGTACCATCTTGATGCATACTGAACTGAAATTATTCTTCACCAATAATCTGCTAATCCTTTCCTTATATTGACCTCCTCTAACTGTCAATAATTTGGCCAAAGGCCACCAAAATTATGCTGCAAATGAAATCTCAGAATTCTCTTTACAAAATCAGACTTTAGCAACTCTCCAAATCTGAGAATGTCTCTACAAGATCTGCAATGAGGTCCAAATAGGAAGTCTGAATCCCTCAAATATCGAACTAGGGTTGGTGTTTCACAACCGAAATTGGCACTTACCCAACTAGGTTTGGTTTTTCACAAACGAAGACTGGAAATCAACAAGCCAAGCATTCAACTTCAGCAGTGTAGTAGAAAAGGTGTATTCAACTCAAGATGTCCAAATGCAAAGCCAAAGCTTCTTTTTATACTTTTCATACCTCATCACCAAGAAGCTTCTAGAAGATTCCTGTTTATTCCTTAAGTGACTTTATTATTTTATTATTTTATTATTATGTCACTTAAGTCACTTTTTATTATTAAATTAATTAAATAATAAGTCATCCCTTTTGATATTTTATTTTATTTTTTGGAATAACTTAATAAATAAGTAATTTAATAACTCCTGATTTAATTAGATCATAAATCAAGCTATCCTCATGAAATATCGATAATTTGGACAACTTAATTAATTAATTTAATTAAATCGCCATACCTCCAATTCGGGGACATGACAATCCTCCCTTCCCAAAGATTGCTTGTCCTCAAGCAATCCACAATTGCCAATCCAACTCAACTGCCATAGCATAGCATTTGATGCCTGAATTGGAGAATCAACTGCACCTGTCAACTAACCGCCTGGATCCCAATTGAATTTGCAACATGTGCACTCCCAAGTTGTATTGGCAGTATCAGAAGAAGTCGCAGCCATGTCATCAAGACCTCCCTCGGGAAGCAACTGCAAATTTCCTGACTCACTATTAGGAGTGAGAAGGATACTATCATGAATGCCATCTACTCCTTGGAAAGAGGCTGAATCAATACTGACATCCCATGTGCAAGTCCTAGAAGAAATCAGCTCCTTAACAAGGTTAAGAAGGTGGTCACGATTTGAAAGAAGGTTCAAATAATTTGACTTCATTGTCTCCATACCTTCTTTGACAACTTGCAAATCATCAAGAGAAGACTCTGCTCCAATCCCCTTTTGTCTCCTCTCTAATTGAACTGCCCAAAGATGATCCTCGATTCTTTTGTGCATCATATCATGATGAGATAGGGCTGCAATAATCTCATCCTCCTTCACCTTCAACTGAGTCTTCAAGCTATGAACAACTTGAGCCTCATATGAAGAAGTCTCAACCTGTTCTTATTTCCTCTTGCTTGGAACCAAACACATCTCATCAACCTCATTAGCACAATATGTATTTTCAAATTCAAGGAGTCTCCTATTGTCGTCTATCTCTTTTTGCCTTGCTATGTTAATGAGATTGACCTTTGCTTTGACTCCTTGAAGATGTTTTCTTGCATTGGCAACTACCAACTTAGCCTCTTTGGCTTTCCTCATCCATTTTTTGTTCATCTTTTCGGATCTCCTTACTTCTTCCATGCCAACATAAACAAAATCAGTCCTTTTCTGCTTGATATTTTCATGTCTAACAATTGGTGTAGGGCTGCCATCAATGGTTGGTATTGTGTCACTGACTTGATCATGAACTTGTTGTGACCTTTTCACACATCGCCCCATTCAAAATGGGGACCCCCCTAATTTTTGCTTCATTCGGGTCTTTTGGCTTGGGTCTTTCGGTCCGTCTCTCTTTGTCGGTTCTTTTTGTCTGATGATGTACTTACCATTTGACCTAGGTTTAAATTTCAACTAAGTCTGGAGGGTTTTTCAATGAATTAGGGTTTACAGTCTTCAGATAACTTTGAGGTCAAATTGAGTTGGCTAATCAATCTCTGAGCTTAGCATTGTTATTTGGATACTTCCGGTTGACTCCCTCTGAATTTTCTCTGAATTCCAACATCTTTCTATTTTTAGTAAGTGTCAATTTGGGGTTTGTTTTCTCGAGATTTTCACGTTCTGACAATTGCACTACATTCTGAGCACCTTGAACTCATTACTGGCAAAATTTGAGCAGAAACGGGCGACTTGTTATTTTTAGCAGTTCTGCCTTCGGAGGCAAATTCTAGGGTTTACATGTTAAATTTTCAGATGCATGTTTGGAGATTCTTTGTGGGTTTTTCGAGACCTTCGCAGTGATATGACATGCAAGACAGGACGACAACTTTTAGCATTCAGCCTTCGGAGGCTATAATTAGGGTTTGCATGCAAGTTTTCTCGGCGCATGTCGGCATAATCCTTTTGGGTTTTCCGAGAGCTTCGCAATGGTGTAAAATGCAAGCAAAACTGGTCACTCTTCAGAAACTTGCTATTTTTAGCCAGTGCTTGCATGTTGATGATTTTTCTGGGTTTTTCTATATCTCTCGGGCAGTGTGACATGCAAAATCATCTGACAACTGGTTGGTCACTGTTTCGGCCTACTTCTATTTTTAGCAAGTGCTCTTTGGCAGCTGCCCGACACTCCAAAATCACGAACACGGTAGCATGCAATTGATATGGAATTGAACATAGCTCATTTGAGGCACATGCAAGGTGAATTAGGGTTTCGGGCTTCGAGACTCAAAATGAGGGGGTCAGACGTCAAAATTTCCAAAAACTGAAGTATTCCATCATGATCAAGATCTTTCAATGAGTCTACTGGTAAAATTTGAAGACAAACATAGCACTTACTATTTATAGTAAGGTGTTCTTGAAATAGGCTATAAATAGAAAGTCAGCATCAGGGGCTGGTGTGGACTGGTAAGTTTACCAACGAGGATCACAACATTCAAATTTCAAGTCGAACAGAGTTAAGGAAGTCTCAAAATCAAGCAGCTGCTATAAATAGTAAGCCACTTCAGAAATATGCCAGAAATAGCAAGCTAGCACAAAGCCTCAGTATGAACAGGTCAAGCAGATGACGAGGACCCCATGGTGTGAATTTCAAGTCAAATGGAGTTGCAGAAGATGGAAAATCAAACACTTACTATTTTTAGCAGGTTGGCACAGAGGAATTAGGGTTTCCTAAATTCAAGGGCAGGACACGACAATCATGCAGAAGCAATATCTAGCGACGACCACCACACTTCGGGCATTCAGCACGTGAAATTTGAAGACATTCTGAGCAATTGCTATTTTTAGTAAGTTGCTAAAAATAGTAGGTACAGGCAGGCATCAGGCACCAATAGCTTAACCACGTCCCGGGGTTCGAAACAAAGCAAAATCAGGCCTTTCAGAGTCAAAAGTCAGTTAAGAGCACAAAATGTGGAGAACTTTCTAAAAATAGAAAGTTAGGGCAAGCTAGGGTTAGCATGAGCAAATCACTCCAAATTTGGCAAAAGACATGAAATCCACTAAAATTGATACATTTTCAAGTCCAGCATCAAAATTCGCCTTAAAAGGCTAAAGACAGATGAAAATTCTACCAAGGCAAATAAAAATGAAAGCTCATAGGTCAAAGTGCGCCCCCAAACTTGAAAGAGGATGAGCGAAAATATTCTAAGTGTTACAAATTTGAAGAAGACCCCTCCACATGCGCCCAAGAACTTGGAGGATAAAATTTTATCAAGTGTTCAAAAATTTGAAGCCCTCCCCTGTTGGTGCGCCTTGCCTTGCATGGAGGGTTTGAAATTCTTTAAGTATTGAAAATTAGAGGTTGCCCCCTCCATATGCGCCCCTAACTTGGGAAAGGCCATGAAAATATTCTAAGTCCTAAAGATTGAAAGCTCAGTATGCTATTTGCGCCCAAGGTCATGGGAGGAGTGTGAAATTTTGACTAAGGCAATGAAAATTTGAAGCCCAAGGTGTCAATTGCACCTAACCTTGAGAAGGGACCCTAAGATTTTCTAAGTGTTAAAGTGAAAGCCCAGGGTCTTATTTGCGCCTAGACTTAGAGGGGCCTCTAAAACGTCTAAGTACATCAAGTGAAAGTAGGTCATATATACGCCCTTGACTTGTGGAGAATTTAAGACATTCGAAATCTGAAGCTTAGCACACCCATATGCCCCCAAAGAGTGAAGAGAATTGAAAATCTACTAAGGTGTGAAAACTTGAAGCTACCACCCCCAAATGCGCCCAGCTTGGAAGTGGGACAACTCATATGCGCCCTTGCAGGAAATCTAAGTGTTGAAAGTTTGCAAGTTCAAAATTTGAAGCTTGACCCTTGACTTGCGCCTTGACTTCTAGGGAGGTTAGAAAATTGTTTAAGTGTTCAAAATTGGAAGTTCAAGGTATAATATGCGCCCAGCTTTGGAGGAGACTTCAAAATGTTCTAAGTATGAAGAATTGGAAGTAAAAGGTCCAAAATGCGCCCCCAAATTGGAAGCTGACCCTTGCAAATGCGCCTTAGGTGGAGATGAAGAATTTTTCTAAGTACTTTAGACTTGAAGTGGAGGAGTTATTTGCGCCCAAGGAAAAGATGGATGAAAATTTTAAGAAAATGAAAGCTCAGCCTTTAGAATGCGCCCCCAATTGAAAGCTTACCCTTGAGAATACGCCTTGGGAGAGGAGGAACTTAAGAATTCGTCTAAGTATGAGAAGCTTGAAGAAGGCTTAGTCATTTGTGCCTTACCTTGGGAGATTGAGTTAAATATTTTCTAAGCGCTTGAAACTCAAACTTCACACATTCAAATGTGCCCCCAGTTTGAAGTTCAACCTATGATATGCGCCCTTGAGAAAGATGATATTGGAAATTCGCCTAAGTGTCTTAAACTTGAAGAAGACTCCCCTGAATGCGCCTTAAGGAGAGGAAGGCGTTTGAATTTTGACTATGGCAAATAAATGAAGTTGACCAACTCATATGCGCCCAAGCAAGTGGAGAGGATATAAAGACGTCTAAGGCAAATTTTTAAAAATAAAAGCACAAAGTATCAAATGCGCCTAAGCTTAGGCAAATATTCAAAAATGTTTCTAAGGCATAGCAAACTGGAAATACAACCTCCTAGATGCGCCTTGATGGAAAGTTGAAGTTGGAGATTTGGCTAACTCATTTCAAAATGAAAGCTTGATATATCATATGCGCCTTAGTTAAGGGGGCGAGTAAATATTAACGGTTGGAAAATTAAAGGTTCCCCCCCCCCCCCCCTCTATTACGCCTAGCCTTGAGAATAAAGTAAAAAACGTTCAAAGTGTGGAAAATAAAAAAAATCAAGGACGCATAAGTTTGATGTTTGGCTTGGAAGGCGTTTGGAAGTAAATTTTAAAATTTGCTTGGGCTAGAGGGATTAAATAAATTAAAATTTAAAATTATTATTTTCCAAAGTTTAAAAATCGAATTCCCCCTTCGTTTGGTCACATAAATTTTAAAAAAGTCGGGAGATTTTAATCACGGGGAATCTATTTTGGAGTTTATTACGAACGGAAAATAATTTTGCCTAGCCATTTTAAAATGCTGACGATGATTTTTCACAAATGTTGTCGAGATGAATAAAATTTCTCGAATGAAATTAAATGGCATAGGAATTAAATTTTAAATTTTAATATGCCATTTTAAAAGGGTGAGATTTTAATACTGAAGTTAATTTTAATAAATTTATCGAAAATACTTCAGTCAACTGGCAGTCAGGAGGGAAATTTTAAATTTAAAACGAAGAAAGAAATCCAGGAATAGCCAATTTCTATGACGACTGCATGATAACTGGAATATTCTCTCCTAAACTTAGAAAATTTCTAAGTCATGATGAAGTGAATTTATGGCATTTGCTAATCCGGGCACCAGCTTTCAATTATAAAAACTTTGAAGTTTTTCATTTCTATTCACAAAATTGCAGAGCTGGAATTTATGCTAGAGAGCTGAAAGTGATTGTTGAGAGTTGCTGAATAGTGAGAAATTTCTGAAGTTAGATTATTTTCCTGAGTGCTGAAAGTTTTACTACTGAAGTTGCTTAAATTGTTGAGTTGCTGAGATTAAAAATTCTGAAGTTGCTGAATGCTGAAGAGTAATTTCTGAAGTCGGAGTTGCTGAGGTTGAGAAAATTATTTCTCCAAGTTGCCGAAAGTGAGTGCTGAGAAGCGGTGAAGTTTAATTTTTCGAAGTTGCTGTGACTTGAGATAAAATCCGAAGTTGAGATTGCTGAGTTGATTTTTTCGAAGAGCTGAAGTTTATTGTGGCTGCAAGTTGCTGAGAGTTTGAAGTTTTAAATTTCTCGAGATGGCTGAAAGTGGACGAGGAGATGTTGCTGGAACGAGCAAGGCTGGAGCTAAAGCTGGAAATGCTGAAGTTGGCAAAGAAAATGCTTTGAGGCAGGCAATTATCAAGCAGTTGAAGAAGTCCTTTATTCCAGAATCAAAGTTCGTTTTGAAGTTCGGAAGTTTGACGGACACCAACCTCGGTTCTTTCAACCTCAAGGCCTTCAAGAGAAGAATATATGGACAAGGTGGCAATCCTCCGACAGTGACTTCGCATAACATTGTGAAGAGTGGGTTGTATGCAGCTGCCGGTTTTCCACCAGCAGTTCGATGTCCGAAGCTTATCATGGAGTGTGCAAACTTTTACAACTCAGACCACCGAACGATTGTTTCTCCGGATGGCATGTTGCTGGCCAACTTCGCACCTGATGCAATTGGCGAAGCGTTCGGGATCCTGGCCACGGACAAAATGTTAGACAAGTCCAAGGAGAAAGCTGATAAGATGTATGCCACATCTTTTGACAAGTGTGTTAAGAGGATCAACACTACGTGGATGAGAAAGCCAAAGCCTCCTGGCGCCAAGTTACCAAAACAGATTATTTCAGAGGAGGTAAATCAGGAGTATTGCGACTTGATCATGATGCTCAGTCGAGTTAATGGCAGCCCGCAGGGATATGTATTTGAGCCGTGGATGTTCTTCTATATTAGCATGGTGCTGGAAGGAAAGGTGGATGTGGATTGGGCACAAATGATAAGTGATAACATCAATGAGCAGTTCAAAAATATAAGGAGAACGAGGACGTTCTACATGAGTTCGTATGTTATCTACATGCTGGCTCAGATGACTAAATACAAGGGGCTAGCGTACTAGGAGCCGATTGGGTGTGGCTTCAATCAATTCAAGATTCATGAATGCAGTTGCATCTCACAAGCACCTCTCATTTCAAGAGGGTGAATGACGCCTTCACAATGTACCTCACGAGGACTCTTCAAGGAAGATTGCAGCAAAGAATATCTAAGGAGGCACAGGAGTTGATCGAAGAGTACGGGTTTTGGTTTGTCCAATTCCCCAAGTTTATGTAATGTCCCCCTTTTTAGCGTGATCTTGTTTTGAGTGTGTTAGCCTATTACTTAGACCCTTGTGGGCTAACTGTTTTGGTTAGAGGGTCAGTGGTATCTTCTGGAGAGTTTGTTCGTTCTCATCTTTTGTGATCAGGTATTGGCTCATTGCAGGCCTTGGCTGTACAGGAGTTGTCTGCTTCTGACGGCACTGAATTCTATTGAGTTTTGAGGAAGTTAGGCTTACTTAAGTGATTTAAGTTATTATTTAACTTAAAGTATTCTTATAAAGTCAAATTGACTTTATTATTTTATATCACTTAAATAAGTTTGGAAAAAAAGGTGATTTAATTTTATATCACTAATACCTTTATGTGGGGGCCAAATATTAAATCTGAAACTATTGAAAAGGACTTGAGGTTATTTCAAAATATTTAAATGACCTAAAGTATGCCCTAATCCTTAGAAATTCACACCTCTTTGCTATATAAGGGTTTTAGGCAATGAGAAACTCATCTTTTTGAATATTTCAACTTTGCCTTGGAGGTTTTTCCCTTGCTTTCATCCTGTGATCAGGTTTGCAGCAATCCACCATTGGAGAACGAAATCTCTTCAGTGTGAGCACTTGTGAGGCTGTGAGAGATCAGCTGAATTGGTGCAATTTAAGAGAGCTTCATTCAGAAGTTCTATAGTGTCTTATCAGAATTTTGTGGGGTTTTTACATCAGCAATAGAGGGTTTGAGTGGATGATGTTCTTCCTTTCTTCATGGCAGGCATCATACTTCAATGGCTGTACCATCTGAGATGTTTTGGGCTTCTTTTTGCTTGAAAGGTGTGGCTGTTTGAGCTAGGGCGTACCAACTACATGGAGAAACGCCTTCCATCTTGAGGGTTTCTCTTCACCATCATCAGCACTTGGCATCTACCTTTCATTTGCTCCAGTTTCTCAGCTGGATTTCATGCTTGTATCATTCTACACTTGATTATGTCAGATTTTCATGTATAGACTGGCAAACTGGCTTCGTTTTTTAATTAAAAAACCTGGAGGCTTTCGGGTATGTTTATATGTTCTAAATCCATTGTTGAGCTTATTAAATACCTTCTACAATTTGAGTTTGATTAAATTTGCTCAAGTTTTCATTCTGTGAGCTTTTATATGATGCGCACCTTCTCTTCTGTCTACAAAATTTCTCTAAAAAACTAAAAAACACAAATAGACTTAAAAAAAAGACAGGGGTTTGAGCAGTGAGCTAGCAAGGTTCATCACAGTTTACCTATTTAAGGCTGCCAGGTCACCATTCGTATGCCTACCGACTGCCAAGGTATCCTACAAATAGAATGATAATGCTCGAGGTATCTAGGCAACTTGTGGCCTATGATAAAATTATAAGAAGAAAGAAGAAAGGAGGCTTGCACTTCCCTATTGTTTTGGGAAACTTTCTTGAGGAGTGCCCTTCTTTGCAAGCAGCCAAGGAGGCAGAGGAAGAATTGTAGTTCTACCAACTCACACTCCATACCGGACGGCAGGAATTTGATCCTCGAGGGAAGATTGGAACTGTGTAGGGTGAAGAGTATAGGCACAAGGCTCACTTAGAGGATTTTTGGGCAAATGCACAAGATGAAGGTGAAATTAGAAGAAGAACGTTCTCCAGATTGCCCCTGAAGCTGATTAGAGAATGCGAGGTGGTCCAGGTTCCGGATCAAGTTGATGAAGATACCAGACTTACACACCCGGACTACGAGTCAATAAAGAACACGCCAATCCCACCCCCGGATTGGGCTGAGCTGGAGATTACAGACTTAGACACTTTGTCTATCCCTGTCATGACCTTTACTAGGAGTTGGGTGGATGGGCATGTTCATAGGTTGAAAAGAAGATCGATTGACCTCTCGTACAATCTCATGGGTGATCGGAGGCCACCAGTGTCGGCAAAGAAGAAGAAACAGATTGCCCAGGCTGCGGAGCCGCAACAGCAAGAAGAACCAATTCAGCCAGAACCTCAAAGATCAGAAGAGACATCGCCTACTCAGTTGTTGGAACGATCCTCCAGCGTACATGAAGTCTTGATGTTTGCGGACCAGAGGGCTAGAGTGAATGAGGAGCCCGAAATTGGAGAAGTTGACCAGCCATTGCCAAGGGAATTGGACAGTCAGAGTGCCAATGCTCCTGAAGGTGCCGATCAGCCAGATGAAGGATAAGAAACATAAACGGATATCCGCTTTGATTGTGCACTCGAGGCAGCTTTTGAGGAGGACAGTCAACATATGGAGACGGATGAGCCTCGACCAGATATTGCTCAAGAGGAGGTTCATGAAGTAGAGGTAACGGAAGAACAACCCCTTATTTTCTACGACACTTAGCATAATGCTCCAAATTGGCTCTCACGTGCAATAAGGAGAGATCAGGAAGATGACGCTGACCTGGCGGTAGAAATGGAGGAACTTTTGAATAGGACAAGTCGCCTAAAAGGAAGAGAGCCAGGAAATATTCTAGGATGGAAACTAATGAGGCTGGTTTATGCACTTTCCGTGTTGTCGTTCCAAGGGAGGATTATGACTTAGGTGACGTGATGCCAGAGAATTACACAGTCACTACGATCGAGTTAGGGCGTCCCTCCGGAGCACAGGTAGTTGAAGAGGCTGAAAATTCCTTCCAGGCTTTGAAGGACAGGCTAGTGCGAAAGGAGGAAAAGTATAAGAGATTGAAGAAGGAGCATAAGGCGCTGGTCGGATATGTACAACACCTAGCGCGTCCATGTGCTCAAGAGATCCCAGCGGTGGAACTTCTGCCTGAGTTGCCACGAGAGTCAATTAGTGGGCTCGAAGAAGTGAAGAGGGCTATTCAGGAGGGAGATAAATGGATAGGCGGTGTTCGCACTGAGGCGGAAAAATTCATGGCTGATCTTGTCTCCTCTTTTCAGAGTGCTTTTGGTATCCTCTCGCACTTGGAGAACATCGAGTAGGCTTGGGGTGACACTCATATATTCTAGGACAAAACCATTCCTCGCCTCGCTGCTTTGATGCGCATACCCACGCAAACTTTGGTCAATGAAGGGGTGATCCAGGCCGGGGATAGATATGATTTTCTTGGGTGGCATTCGACTGCATTCACTAGCAAAGGTTTCTTCGACATGGCAACGACTGAATCATCTAAGATCAGGAGAGCAATGAAAAATATCCATGAGGGCATCCTCAATACATTGGATGCGTTGTTCGCCAAGAGACTAACTCCTGAGGAGGTGGAGGTTGACGGATTGAAGGAAAGGTTGTAGCCTTTCTTCTCCGAGATGAGTATGTTTTCTCAACTTGACTTCGAGAACATCTCTACATTTTCAGCTATCATTCAGAGCACACAGGAGTCTATTGAGACTTGGAGAAAGTCTTGTGATCGGCAGGAGCAGATGGTGGCTATTCTTGAGTATCAGCTCAACCTTACTCCAACAATTTCAGAGGAGGAAGTTGATTCAGTGCTGGCCCGGTTCGTAGCTTACGCGATCAGAGAGAAGAACAATGGAAACAAAGTCATGGACGAGAATCTTTTGGAGGGATAGTGGGCATTAATTGCCCATAGTGGTCAAGGAGGAATCTGCTATTTTTGTACTTATTAATGACGCCACTCCTCCACCTTTTGGCGGTTTTTAGGGTGAATCTTGTCTAGGGTTTTTGTGGCTCGATCTGAGCCGTCCATTGTACTTTGATCTGGACCATCCATTGGATTGGCCAGCTATATAAAGGGGAGTCCCCTCATTTGTACACTAGTTAGTTAGTTGGACATCAGATCAGACTAGAGAGTAGACATTTTGAGATAGTTAGAATAGTTTCATTGCATTGTTTGAAGGAGAAAGGGAATTCTCCCTTTGAGAATTTTGTAAGAAATTGTCACGAAGGCTAATCATAATAAAAGAATTTCATTGATGGTGAACTCCACTTTTGTCATGAGTAGTTTGTGAGGTTTCTTCGTCCTTTGACTTCAAGTAGGACTTAATTTAGAGTAATTTTCATTCAAGTAGTTAATTATGGGTGGTTGTGTTTGACTTGAGTGAGCTTCATTAATCCATACCACTAACAAGCTTACTGATGGTGAGTTTGTCCTGCGTGGTCAACTGGAATACCCTTTAAATTTAACTTCGGTCAAGATTCATGTGTATGTATGCATCGTTCTGTAGGTATTTGCATTGTTGAATCGTGATTTGAACATCTTTTCGCTCCTTTGAAGATTGCACCAACCTTGTCGAAGCTGTCCAATAGGAGGCAAAACAACGTTCGGTTGAAGTTCATTGAAGCCAAGCTCAATACCCTTTGCATTTAGACTAGGACTTAAATTTTCTAAATCTTTGCAGCCATTCAATTCCATTCAATTCTGATTAGTTTTAGGATAAGTCATATGTCAACACTAAATCATTCGCACGAAGTCCCCTTCAAATCTTTAACTTGTTATCAACTGCAAACCTTTTGAACGATTGTGTAAGTCCCCTTGTGAAAAACAGCAAATCACAACGAACCTACTGAGGGTATTCCAAAGCATTTCAGAACCTTGGAGTTGAACATATGAACTTTCTAGCAATCTTAGCGTATGGGATTCTTTGATCAAGAGAGAATGGAGTAGTCTTCGGACAACTTTGTTCTGCTGATGGGTGCGGTCACAAAAATCACATCAACAGAACCAAAGCTCTTATCTCATGAGAATGATGAGACATCATGCTGCTGTCCCCAAACCAATCAGTAATCATATCATGCCATTGTAGAGTGTCACCTTCATCATGTGTAGTCAAATCACTAGTGGCTACTCCACTAAGTAAAGGATCAACTACCTCAACTACCTCTACATTTTGAGTCTTCAATGGACCTTCATTTATCAAACCACAATCTGTTTCTTTGCCATGATGGGATGAAGCTTTGCTAGACTCACCCAATGAAACATCACAAGAAATCTTATCTTCATGTAGCTGCTCCAAGGTGTCTTCAATCATCACTTGCTCTTCTTTACTCTTGAAGTCATCAAGGAGTGTCTTGTGCTCAGCATCTTCCTCTATGTAGGTATGACTTTTGTTCTCCTGAAGTTCAATTTGAGGCTAATCACTAGCTACTGAGAATTCATCATAGAGATTTTTAGATATGCCACTTGTAGACGCATCATGCTTCTCCCTCCTTTTGGGTTGTGGTTCAAACCATTTTGAAAGGGATTCATGCTACCCTAATGAGAGTATAACCTCATCCAAGATGTTAATAAAGCTGATGAAAGGAAGGTCTTTTTTGAGCTATTGCGAAAGTGCAAGGTATTCTTTGTAAGCAACTTCAATATCCTCTTTAGAAACCATTTCTTAACCAATTGAAATTTTGATCTGCAATCAAGTAGCTGAAACAAAGTGCAATCTACCCAACAGGCTGGCAGGATCCAAGCTTTGCTACCACTGAGGTATCCCTCACCCAAATTGACTGAAAATGGCTATCTTGTACTTGAAGAATTTTGTCAAACAATTGCCTTGCAAGGTCTGAGTTTGCTGCCTTGAGTTTTCTGTTTGTCTTGCTTGATTTATGTGACGTAATGATGCTTGAAAATGATGTGAGAGATAATATTCTAAGTGCTGGAAATGAATGTAATGCAATGCTAACACTAAATGCAACTTTTCTATGCAAATAAATGACTGTAACAGCAAGTAACACTCATCTAGGCATTATGTCAAACACTTGTAATGCAACATAGATATGTAAGATAGCAGTGAAAATGCAGCCTTATCGATGATTGTTTGATTACATCAATTATGTAGACACCAAGACTCTTGGTTTGGATCGCTCCAATTTAGGAGTCCTAGCGAATGGTTCTTGGAGTTATTGGAGGTCGCACAGTGGCTGCATATTTTATTTGAAGGAATTTGAACCAGAACAGGGGCGGCTCATGGAATGGGATTAATGACTTGAGAAGAGTCAAATCTTTGAAGTCACAAAGCTACACCACCTTCATCGGCCTTAGGAGCTTATGCATATCAGGTTCTTTCATGTTTTGCATTCATATATTAGACTATAGAGTACGCTGCCCTCTTGCAGCTGTAGAAGCATTTTCATATCAGATTGTAAGATCTTTGAATACATTGCTAGCCAAGAGTCTTTGCGTCTGCATAATTGATGTAATCAAACAATCATTGATAAGGCTGCATTTTCATTGCTATCTTACATATCTATGTTGCATTACAAGTGTTTGACTAATGCCTAGATGAGTGTTACTTGCTGTTACAGTCATTTACTTGCATAGAAAGGTTGCATTTAGTGTTAGCACTGCATTACATTCATTTCCAGCACTTAGAATATTATCTCTCACATCATTTTCAAGCATCATTATGTCACATAAATCAATCAAGACAAACAAAAAACTCAAGGCAACAAATTCAGACCTTGCAAGGCAATTGTTTGACAAAATTCCTCAAGTACAAGATAGCCATTTTCAGTCAATTTGGGTGAGGGATACCTCAATATAAAGGAAGTAACAAACTTTG
Source organism: Sequoia sempervirens (assembly GCA_007258455.2). Lineage (NCBI taxonomy): Eukaryota > Viridiplantae > Streptophyta > Pinopsida > Cupressales > Cupressaceae > Sequoia > Sequoia sempervirens. The sequence goes on along the minus strand of VDFB02075946.1, from coordinate 28,374 downwards.
GATGATATCATCTTCTACAAGGATAGGATTTATTTGATGCCAGAATCCAAGCTCAAGGAGAAAATTATGAGAGCTACACATGACACTCCATTGGTAGGGCATCAGGGGTACTTCAAAACATAACAGTAGGTTAGAGAGAGGTTTTCTTGGAAGGGCCTCAAGGATGATGTATTGCGGTATGTAAGGGAGTGTGTGACTTGTCAGTAGAACAAGTCAAAGCATACCCATCCGGCAGGGTTGTTGTAGCCATTATCCATTCCTAAGCCGAAGTGGGAGAGCATATCTATGGATTTCATTACAGGCCTACTTAAGGTTTATGGCAGGGACAACATCTATGTTGTGGTAGATCAATTGACGAAATTCGCTCACTTCTTTGCTATTTCTTCAGAATACAAGGCACCGCAGGTGGCAAAGTTGTTCTTTAGAGAGGTTTTCAGACACCATGGGCTGCCAAAGTACATAGTTAGTGACAGGGACAACAAGTTCCTTAGTGCATTGTGGCAGGAGTTGTTTAAATTGGCAGGTATTGAGTTGACTCTGAGTACGAGTTACCACCCTCAAATAGATGGCCAGATTGAGATAGTGAATAAGTGGGTCGAGGGGTATCTGCGTAATTATGTCTCAGGACAACAAAAGGCGTGGATAAAGTGGTTGCATTTGGGGGAGCATTGCTACAACACCACTTTCCATATGTCTATTGGTATGACACCCTTCCGTGCATTATATGGTTATGATGCACCATCATTTTTGGATTTGGCTTTTGGGGATAACAAGGCTCCCAAAGCTAAGGATTGGATACAAGAGAGCTAGGATATTCTTAAGGCTCTTAAGGAGAACTTATAGGTGGCACAAAATCAACAGAAGACATATGCAGACAGGCACAAGGTTGAGCATAGTTTTGAGGTGGGGGATTTGGTTTTCCTATGATTGCAGCCCTATAGGAAATCTTTGCTGAAGAGAAGTGGTGTTGAGAAATTGAAGCCACGGTTCTATGGTCCCTTCAAGATAACCAGGCATGTGGGGGAAGTAGCCTATGAGTTGGAGTTGCCCGAGAATAGTAAAATTCACAATGTCTTTCATGTTTCATGCCTCAAGAAGGCACTGGGGCAATAGGTTTCTTCATTAGCAGAGTTGCCTCCGTTGGATGAGGGGCATCTTGTTTTGGTTCTTGAGGAAATTGTTGATACTCGCGAGAGGAGATTGAGGAACATGTTGATTAAGGAGTATTTGATCAGATAGAGAGACTTGCCAGTAGAGAACGCAACTTGGGAGGGAGAATAGATATTGCAGCATCCCAATTTATGGTTGCTTGAGGGCAAACAATCTCAGGAAGGGAGGATTGTAATGTCCCCTTCTCAGTGATCACCCAAGAGGATATTTTAGCCTTTTTTTTTCTCTTAGGCTAAAATTGGGAAAAATGAATGAATTAATTTAATTGTTTAATATTACTTGGTGGTAAAAGTATATTTAGAAAGGTAATGTTAAATAATTAATTAAATATGCTATAAAGTGACTTTTGGAGATAAAAACTAAAAAGTAACTTAATAAAGTCACTTTATTATTATTTTGAGCAGGAGTTAAAATGAAGGATATAAAAGAGGTTTTTGAAGCTCATTTGCTTTATGCTTGTTTATTATCTCACTTTCACTTTTGGAGAGCTTTTTGAAGTTCTTGTTCTTGGGGAAGAGAAACCCTAGGGCATCCGGTTTTGGTGGTGAAACAATTCCACCCTAGCTGGTTCGTGGGGAAAATCATATAGGTTTTCCAGTTGGGCGATTAATGCAAGTTTGCGGGCCTCCTTTGGAGACAAACTTGAAGTTAGCGATTTATCTTTGTAAATCTGAGATTGAAGACTTTATTTTATCAAGCTTTGGAGCTGTGGGTTTATACTGCTGATTGGTAATAATATTCTCAGGTTGTGGGACTTCTATTGCTGTTGCTATATATTCCTATCTCATGGGCTGAGGATTCCTCATCTTGGCGTAAATCTTTCTGAGGTTATTGTGAATCGCTAGCTGGGTGTTTGGTTTCAAACCTCCTGGAAGGTCGTGGCAAAGTAGAATACCCTCACATGAGGCTCCTTTTCATCTGCTGGAGATGTCTGGTTTATTGTGCTCAGTTGAGGGTTTGTTTGGACATTGAATCTGCTCTTAAGCTGGCCGCAAGGATTGTTGGAAGCTTCCTGTGCATACATCTCAGACCTGGGCGCTTTCATTTCTGACCTGAGTGCATACATATCAGACCTGGGCGCTTCTTTTGTGTCACACAAGATGGACAGGGCTATTCAAGGAGGAAACACATCATTCCTGGGAGCTGTGCCGTGTTGATGTGTTTTTCGTGACCGCACCAACGCAGAATAAAGTTGCCAACGACTTCCCTATTCTCTCTTGATCAAAGTATTCCGCACGCTAAGATTGCAAGAAAGTTCGTGCGTTCAACTCCAAGGTTCTTTCAGTGCGAATAGGCTCAGTTTGGTTCGATGTGATTTGCTGGTATTTCAAGGGGACTTACGGAATTGTTCAACAGCAAAGGAAAAGGTTTTCTCCATTCAACAAATTTATCAATGAAGCACGGGTTTCCTATTCTAACCAGAAAGTACTGAATTGAAATGGTGGTTGCAGGGTTTAGAGAATCGAAATCTATTATAAGTGTGGGATATGGAGCTCAACTTCAGCAAACTTCAACCAAACTTTGCTTTGCCTCGCATCAGACAGCTTCCACGGAGTCGGTGCAATCTTCAAGGGAGATGACTAAAGATGTTCAAACCAGCACTTGACATGAAGATACCATCACAACGATGCATACCATCATTCAAACTGTGATTGAAGTTAGGCCCACAACGTTTCCAGTTGACCACACAAGGCGCATTCACCATCAGCAAACACACTAGTGGTATGGATAGACGAAGTTGCTTAGATCAAACACCACATTCCACAACAACAACTACTTGCATGGAATGAAAATAATACTACTTTGAACTATTTTACGCTACCATTTGAATCAGAAGGACGAAGAAACCTTGCTAGCTACTCACAACAAAGACGAAATTCACCATCAATGAAAAACTCTTTTATTGAGAGAGTGTTCACAACAATTTCTTACAAAGTTTTTGAAAACTTTCCCTCTTCTTCAAACTACACTATCAATCTATACTAAGCTACTTCTAAGTTGCCCTTCTACTCTATGTCTACTGTCTAACTAATGAGATACAAATGAGGGGGACTCCCCCTTTTATAGTTGGCCAAGTCCAATGGACGGCTCAGATTACAATCGGCTAGATGGCCAGGATTGTGCCACCTCAGCCCTAAACAAAATTCGCCCTAAAAACCGCCACCAAGAGGAGTGGGGTAATAAATGAGCCATAATGTCCACCATCTTCTAGAAGATTCCAGCCTTGAAATGCGTTCACACTGCTCTGTTGTTCGCGTTCATCCAATTCCGTTGATCGCTTGGAGGAGGGTAAAAGAGTCTCTAAGATTGCCTCCTCAGATAAAATTTGATAGAATCTGGAGCTCAACTGCTCTTGATCTCCTTCTTGACGTTGTTCTTCAATCTTGCTCAAACTTCCACTCTTGAATTTGAAGGATTTTTCAGTCTTGGACTAGATCATTTCTGCTTGCCATCCGTCTGACTGTGTTGGGTGCACATAACACTTAGCCATTTCTTGCAACTTTTCTTCCTTCATGTGAAACTCAAAACTTTATATTCCTCCGAAGGTCGTAATATCATCGTGCTTCACCTCTTCAAGTCATCGTGCTCTGGCTTCAACATTTCTCCTGCAAAACAAGCAAGGAGAAGAGAATTAGAACATTTCATAATATAAATTCAACTTACTTACCAGGATTCTCATGCTCTAATTTCCAAGCATTCATCGCCTTCACTAGCCAACTTTGCGTTCAATCCTTCATGCCTTAGCCAAATTTTCAACCCATCTTCCTCAAGGGCGTATCATCTTTGAGAAATTCATTTCACTAACTGGAGCTCTGATACTCAATTTCGTTCATCTCTGGCTCTGGAAGATTAGTCCCACGAAGAATTCAATCAAATTCACCTAGGCAATTCCTTTCAAATTCATCGTCTGGAGAATTTCACCTTGAAAACATATTTTCTTCACATTTGCCTTAGAAAATTTTCAAATTTTTCCTTAGGAAAACTCATCAACCTTGTGCCCATTTGAAATCTTTATTACAGAATCCTCGGCAAGCTGTGGAAGACCTTAAAATCCATTCCTCATCGATAATCTTCAATACCCAGAAGAGAATTTTCTTCAGAACGCGTTGAATCCATGGGTACCCAACGAACGGGTTCATTTAATTTTCTTGAATTGTGAACCTTAGAAAAAATGATTTTCAGCAATTTTAAATCCCGTTCTTCGATTCTGAAGTATTTCTTTGCTCTGACTTGGAAAGTTATACTCATCTTGCAATGTTGGCACCTTCTGACTTCACCACTGGTCACCTTCACTCGGACTTCAGGAAAATTCATCACTTCATCAGACTTAGGTGTTTTTCCCAAGGAAGAAAATATTTTGCCTTGGAAAATTTGAATCACTTAGCATTTTTGAAATTTTTGCCTTAGAAAATTTTTACTCAACTTCGATCACCTTGCCTGTGAGGAAAATTTTATTTCAACAACTTCACTTAGAAATATTATTTCCATTATCCTGGGCGCATTTTATACCATGAAGGACACTTTTTAAAAAAAAACTCCAACGCCTAGCATCAACTTTGCTTTCACCACCTTATAGTTTACCCTACCACCTTAGGCGCATTTGACATTTGAAGAAGAAGATTGATCACGCCTAGCATACCTCACTTCACATGCCTTGGCAATATTTTATTTTCACTCACCACCCTAGGCGCACACCACCCTTCATGGAGAATATGTTAAATTTCAACGCCTTGCACTTATCATTTCACCACTTCACTTTTAGGCGCATATAGCATATGCAAGAGGATACGCCTAGCAATTTTATCCTTTAACTTTACGCTCACACTCTTTATTCACCTTTTATTGACTTCAGCTTGGGCGCATATTACATCTCATGAAGGATAAACACTTTGAATGCCTCCTTGTGACCTTTCGACTTCCTTCTTTGTTTTGTCTTCACATGCCCCCTTTTGGGCGCATTTTAGCATGCATGGAGGATGAAAAGTGTTGACCCCCTTTGACTTATTCTCTTTAGGCGCATTTCAGCTTGCTAGAAGATGGAATCTTCTCCAACGCCTTAGCTTTTGTCCTTACATGCCCTGATTTGGGCGCATTTTGCATAGGGAGAAGGATAAAAGATGTTGACTCTTTTGACTTTCTTGCACTTTGGGCGCATTTAGGGGTGGCAGGTGGATGAAGTATGTTAGAAATTTTTCAAACACTTATTTCTCCTTGGGCGCATTTGGCATGGGGAGGTGGATGAAATTTTAACTTAGAATATTTTCTTCACATTCCTCAGGCAAGTTGGGCGCATATGGAGGCATGAGCAGGATATCTTCATCTCTTAGAAAATTTTTATCACTTGCCAACTGGATGAGGGCGCATTTGAAGTAGGCTACAGGATGAAACTCAGACTTAGAATTTTTTTACTTTCCTCTGCTAGCCTCCCATGCCTTACTATAAATAGTAAGTCTCTCAATATTCACACTTCAGAGGCTCAGGTCGATTTGAAATTTTGAACACTGGATCCTCATGACTCCGTCAACCCGTTCACACTGCTACTCTAAGTTGACTTGCTAAAAATAGCATATTTCTGGAGGTGATTTACTATAAATAGCAACTGCTTGCTTCTGATAGCTCCACGGCTCCGATTGACTTGAAATTTGAATGACGCGCTCCTCACCACGTGGCCTGACCACTGACATCAGCGCATGCACTGACTTTCTATTTTTAGCCTGTTTCCAAATTGACTTACTATAAATAGTAAGTGCTCCGTTTGACTTGAAATTTTACCAGCAGATAGCCTGAAGGATGCTGATCGCGGTGGTTTACACCGTTTTCGAAAATTCTGACTTTTTGCCCTTTTCAGTTCCGAAGTTGGAAACCCTAATCTGCTCTGCATGCGTATCAAATGATCTCTGTTTGTCTTCGTTTCTGCGCATTGCAATCACTCGTGATTCTGACTGGGGAAGCGGTCCGGACGCACCTGCTAAAATAGTAAGTTCCTTCGAGTGATTATCTCTATTTGCATGTCACGCCATCGCTAAGCTCTCGAAAAACCCACCAGAATCATCCGACATGCAAAAGAAACCCTGACATGCAAACCCTAAAATTAGCCTCAGAAGGCTGAACCCTGAAAGTTGTCGTCTCGTTTTGCATGTTATACCATCGCGAAGGTCTCGAAAAACCCAAAAGGAATATCTAGACATGCAAAGGAAAACTCTGTATCTAAGCCCCGAAATTTGCTCCGGAAGCTGGACTGCTAAAAATAGAAAGTTGTCTGTTTCAGCTCAAATTTTGCATGCGCGCAGCCTGATGTGCTCTGAATGTAGTGTGACTGTCGGAATTTCAAAAATGCTGACTGATTGCCTGTAACTTCACACTTACTAAAAATAGTAAGTACCTCAGAATCTGATGAAACTTAGCTGAAAGCTTGCTGGAAGCACACTGACAACAACGTTAGTCTCGGATTTCAATTTATTCACCTTGTTGAATTCAAATTGGTGTGAAGGAATCAAACCCTAATTTTAAAGACTCGGCCAAAAACCCAATTTACGATCAAAGGTGGGCACATCCTCAGAAAGACAGACAGTAGAAAAGAGAGACAACGACAAAATGACCCAAAAGCAAAGCCAAAATTAGGGGGTCCGCATTTGCAATGGGGCGATGTGTGAAAAAGGTCACAACATGCCGGGTATTGATTTTGCATTGTAATTCTGAGTTACATATTGCTGTTATCCATTACTCAGAATTTCATGTATGGAAATGCTAGTTTGAATATTGGTTGCAAAGAAATGATATAGCTGTTCTTATTTCTGCCGTCAGTCATCTACAATCGCAGTTATTGCTCAGTCTGTCATTAGTATGCTTGCTCTATGTATATGAAATACAGTTCTGAGTCACAATAAGTGTATTTCAGTCCCTTAGTATCATCCAGATGACTCTGCCATAGTCTGTAGCTTTCCTTTTTTCTCTTATATTAGTGCATGACAGTCAAGTATGAAGTATTGTAACAGTGGTGTTCAGTTGTTGAATCCTTTCAAGCATTTCATTGTGTTACTGAGATAAATTTATGCTATCTTTGAAACTATATTTGATAAAATGACACATCTATCAAATTGAAAACGAATGCCAAAATTCTACACATACTGGAAGGGATTCTTACAGAATTACACCAAGCTAATGCAAGAATAATGAGAGTGTTTCAGATTGTGCTTCTACAAAATCAACCAAAAGAATAATGATTCTACATTTCCACAATCATTCCATCTAGCAACTTAGATCCATCAACACAATAAAGTTCTTATTCAATTTCTAAGGTTGTTAATGAAATTGATGATTCTCTTTTGGTAGCGACTCGACAGTTCCCTCATCATCCTAACCATGAGGCATCAAACACTCCTTAGATGGTTATGCACATGATCTACAATGAAGATATTGTTTTGGAAGCTAAAACTATCTTATAATAGGTTCCACTTACAATCAAGTATTTCTCTCCAATTACATTCTCTCCTCTCCCTTGGTTCATTTAAAATTTCTGCGAATTCACAATGATCTCCATATTATTCATCCCCTTGCTCAATTGACAGTGGGTTGTAATCTTGAGTAATCTTTGTCATGACTCCAAGATGGGGTCTTCATAGTATCAATATTGGTATCTTCTCCTCTTGCTTCAATGCTCCCCATAGGTTTTGTTCTTAAATAGGAGGGACAGCAAGCAGCTTCTCTTTCAGTGATTCTATGCCCTTGACTTCATGTAACTGCAATGCAGTCTGCTCAGTATAGAGACCTTTTTCCATGCAAATCATTGGTTTTGTGATCTTAAATATTCTTGAGGATCCTTTTGGCATAAAAGGATAATTTTATTTTGTTGGATATCTTATTCCTGGACATTTCAACTCCTCTCATTCAACATGTATTCTATCTAATTGGGGTTTCCATTGTCATTGTTTGCAGTTTTCATACACTTTGCTGGGTTCAATTTTCTCTTGGTTCATCTTGGAAGATACAAGGTGGTTTATAAATATAGTCACATGAACTAGAGTATTTTATTAAGTGTTTTACACGGCCACATATGTTAATGTATATTCTTTAATGTCGATATCTGCATCGACATATCTTTTCTTGTAGAAGCTTCCTTGAAATTCCTTTGAATGTTTATATATTCATAGTACAAATGAGTGTACATCAATATAGAATTACAACAATCTTGTGTGTTCTCTTTATGTTGTTGCAATTGTGCATATCATCTAGCATGTATAATAGGTTAAATATCTTGGATGAGCAATACTTTGGCTCTCCTTGACAAGTTTTAGCCATAGTCAATGGAGAGACAAATAACCACAGTGAACAAACTATCTCTTTCCATTCAACATCCAAACATGTAGAGATTTTTTCTTTTGAGAATGCAGGAAAGATAATTTTATCTTCTCTTGTTTGGGTTGTAGATGATGGTAAAAACTTATCTTAAGGCAATCTATCATGTCATCCTATGCATCTATGGTATGAAGTTTCTCGGTAAAATTTACATTTATTTTGACTAGATCTACTAATGCCTCTTTCAATTGTGACTTTGATCCTTTTAGATGGATGAGTTTGGGGTTAGGTTCACAGTTTTTATAGTGGCTTGTGGCCAGCCAAAACTTCCGCTTGAAGCACTGCACAATTGAGCCTTTGGAATCATAGCCTTAAAAGATGCCTTACTTTTGTTCATTCTAATGTTGACATCCCTTCACAGGACCCTCCCTTAGTCATTAATGCAAGTACTCCTCAGAGGACATGGGAAATTCTGTCATTGCAATTCTTCCAAGTGAGAAACTTTGCTGATTAGGCTGACTCCTATTCATGTACTTTGTTTCGTTGTAGCAAAAGACGTTCTTAGGATTGAATTGGCAAACCAAAAGGTAAAGCTATCTTCAATTAATTTGGATTTAATTGATGATTGAAAATGCTGAAAATTTCATAAAAATAGAGAATGTTTGAAGATATCATGTTGCATAAAAATTCATAAAAAGACCAGGCACATGATTGGATAAGGAGGATGCAAACAAGAGAATCCAACAATTCAAATTTAGTATTAAAAAATTAAAAATGTCACAATATATATATATATATATATATAGTGTGTGTGTGTGTGTGTGTGTGAAAGAATTCCTTTCAATATTAAGGTTGGGAGACTCATGATGAAAGAATGTATGGAAATATATATATATATATAGTGTGTGTGTGTGTGTGTGTGTGTGTGTGTGTGAAAGAATTCCTTTCAATATTAAGGTTGGGAGACTCATGATGAAAGAATGTATGGAAATGGCATGTAAAAAAATATTGAGGATATTCCTCAAGGATTTGAGCTGGTTGGACATAAGATGGTATAGAAACATCTCAGGTATAATGCAATGGGTATTGGCAATTGGGCAACTATAGTTACAGGAATTAGTATAAATAGGTAGTAAACAGTAAATATTTAAATTGTGTACAACTTCAATCAAATTCGCACAAAGGTAGCTAGGTTGTGCAGCCCAAGCAACCCATTTTCCCAGCCAATATGGCTGCTGATTTGTTGCCAGCACTTTTACAAATGTCAGAAATTGTTTCGTGTGTCTTGTGCTTTAGGTTATTAATGTGACATGAAAACATAACGGTGAAATAGAGTAAACAAACAAACAAAAAAAAGATCCATACAGTTGAAATTTTTATTGGTAAGGTATTTTTATCTTGATATGTATGCTTACTACACGGAATCATTATTTGAATTAATATTTTCATTTTCATTTTCAGCTGGAAAAGAGGACATTTTTTCCTTCCCAAAACAACTTGAATCAATTGCTGACTTAGCCGTTGATATTAGACACTTGCAATGTGTTTGATAAATCTTGTGGGATGATGACTCTAGCAAACAAGAAATATTTATGCTTCTCACAACTTCAGTCAAGTTCTCACAGAAGAAGGCAGACCGTGCAACCTAAGCAAACCATTTCCCCAACCCATATGCACAGGATCAACAGCTAAAAGCTTGTCAATTGCCTACCAAGGGGTGATTGCAGAAAATTACTTAAGTAATTTGCCTTTGATTTTCTTAGACACTTGTCACTATGGCATGAAAGGAGTTCTCATGTATCTTCTTATTTGATCTCGCTCAATAAGCTTCTACCTCCACAAATCCAATCTCAGTAGTTATCCAACTCAATGAAATATCGCTTTTATTTGTTTCTTATTAAATACAATTCTAGAGGCTTCAACATAGATTGTAAGACACAAAAGAGTCCTTCCCATACACTCCAAGATTCAGATTCAACTACAAAAGACAGAGCAAATTGCTTTTTGTTAGGTAAATACTTCTTGTTTAAACTTGAAATGCATCTAGAAGATACCTTAGATTGTCTCTAAGATTCTAACTGTAAGATACAAATAGGGAGCAATAACACCACCTATTAGATAAATTAAGACACAATTTCTGGAAGTAATATTGGTGAAAAGAGTGCCAATTGGTCTGGAGAAAATAGTCTCAAAATCTATTGAAGATGTGTCTAGAATGAAATCCTGATTTCACTGATCATATGGTTTTATCAAAATCAATATTCAAAAAGAATGATGCCTGTCCTGTTTTTTTGCCCATTATACTATCTCAAGGAACACTTAGATCGTGTAAAATATAAATTTCTTCCATATAACCTATTTTTTAGTCCAAAACCATTCTAGAGGCTATTTCTTTATTTGATTGAGTAGAAAGCTAGTCAGCACCTCGATGGAATCTTTGAGAACTGTAGATGTCCACCCTTCCAATGAGACACTATGGAGAGAAATTGACATCCACCCTTAAAGTAACTTCCTCTTGTCCCCCTTTATGATCAATTTACTCTATCTTGCCTCAACCATTTAATCTCTATTTGTGGTGCTATGATTTCTTGACATTTAGAAGCTATTTTCCATAAACACCTTTGAAATGCTTAGTATGCAAACAAGTTTGTGGCATAACCAATATTACTTACTCCTTGATTTAAGATGTACATATTAATGTATTGCAAAAATGGTATTTCATTGCAGGGTCATTTGCAGGGTTGGGATTCCTCTCACTGTACCTTGCAGCGAAGATTGAAATATTTGATCGCAAAGGCCATGCTGCAAAATTATGCATTGTTTTTCTTCCACTTTTGGTTGCAATCCTTGTTGGTATTTCACGAGTAGATGACTATTGGCACCATTGGCAGGATGTATTTGCAGGAGCTCTTCTTGGTATGCATTTGTTTTGGAGATAACACATGATATCAATACCTATGTTGAATTTATATTATTGTAAAATTATTTTGCCTACAATTTTTTATATTGCTTTACTGCTCATCTTAAACTCACAGGCTTGACTATGGCTACTGTATGCTATCGACAATTTTTTCCAGCTCCATATGATTCAAATGGTAAGTTATAATGGAAATATGCACAATGTATCATCGTGTATCACTGAAATCAACATGCTTTTGTATTTTTATGTGTTCTATTTTTCATCTCAAAGGGTTTTTAATCCATAATTGACTACACAACTATGCTTGTGTAAATTAGAGATCAAACAATTTTCAAACTCAATACTTGAATTTCCATTTAAATTTTTTCACAAAATTAGATATTAGAGTATGCAGTCTAAATGGAAAGACAACCAGAAACAAGTAACACCATAAAGATACACAGAATTTTATCTTGGAAACCTCAAGAAGAAGAATACCATTTGGAAGTGACAATTGCAGATCTTTCAAGCATTTTCTTAAAATGAAAACAATTACAAGTGTGCGAAATTCACTCCATGTGTTTCCTATTTTCCTAGTACTTTCTAGCTTTGAATACTTCAACAACATAAAGTTGCATAATTTACATAGTTTTTTTTTCTTGAATGTTGCACTCTTACTCTATGTGGACTGTGTTGGTAGCTTGTCCCAATCCTCCAATTGATGGTGCACTTGCTATGGAATGATTCCATTTGATCCAATCCAACCCCATACATGCCTTAAATAGCTATTGGAGGATCCTTCCCGTGCTTAGGAAGTCTCTATAGTTGAATCTAGAAGATTAAATGTTAAATTGTTTGCTTCACATGTCATTCCTATTGTGTCACAAAATTGTCCCTTCATGCAAACCGACAGTTTTTTAATTGCCCCAATGGTTTTCTAACTGCCCTAGCAGTTATGAAACTGCATCTTTATGTAGACTGGCAGTTTTGAAACCACCGTCGACAAAAACGAAATTGCTACTTCTATGGTCATTTGGTTTTCCATCTTTTGGAAGCCATGATTTTTGCATATAGACTCAAAACATGACACTTGTAATGTCCTCGTTTTATGAGTAATGGCAGATATTGATATTTAGCTTATTTTATTCCCATAAGCTAAATAATGGAGTTATAAGGGAATCAAATGTAATGTCCCCTTTTCAAGCTGACATTTTAGTGTGGACTTAGCCTTTCCTTGGGAACCAGGCTAAAGGAAGTTAAAATTAGGGTTTCCTAATTTTGAGGAGGTCATGGCTCGGAGATGATAGTTTTAATGGCGGATTCCTTCTGGGTTTTCAGAGGGCTTCGCAGTGGTATGTTCGTCTCAGCATTCAGAGTACTTTTTGGAATTTACTATTTTTAGTAAATTCTATTTTTGGCAGCTTGTCAGATGATGTTCAGCTCGGTTGACTTCCTGTTTCAGTGGTCAGTTGTTTGGCTCAGTTTTGGCTTCAGTGCATCTCCGGAGGGATAAGCTAAGTTATTTCATTAAAAGGCACATTTAAATATTATATTTTAATGTTGACCTTGGGCCTAGACTTAATAACTTAATGATGTGTTTAAAAGGTGGGTCCTTGAGGGTGGCGCCCTCATTGAGAAATGATTAATATTTCCCTAAGTCAAAACAAAGGTTGGAGGGGCGCTTATTTCAAAAAAGATGATATTTAATTAAAATATCAATTCTTAATGCCTTGAAGAGAAAGTACGCCTTCTTGAGGGGATGAAGGTTTTGACCTAAAAGCAAATTCTAGGGTTTCGTGAAGTCAAGCGAAAATTATAAAATGGGAGTCTTGTGCATCATTGTGATCATCTTGGAAAATACACCGTTATGCTGCCGGATTGATTCTGGATTGCTTCGAGGGATGAAGACCTCCTAGTTGGGCATCTCTTCTCGTTTGTAAGACAACGACTAGTGATGAATTTAGTCTAGTTGTGAATTCATTGTATTCCGTGCATTGTAATCTGCATTAGTATTGTTAGTTTCAGATCTTGCATGTTAGAGGTTTTCTGATTTTGGCACTTTAGCTACAGCAGACTTAGTATTTCATTCATATTTCCAAAAAGACAAAAATATACATTGTGGGTGTTGCATAAATTCATTGGTATAGGCTAGGCGTCTCTTTATGCAAGATTACAGATTTTATGGAGCACTGTCTGATTTTATAAATAAAATTCGCCCCTGTACTGGGCCGTACTGTCTCTAGTTCTTGGGATTCGTGCCATTGAATAAATCTGGCCTTTGCATTCTGTTTCTTGTTCCTAATCTAAGTGCCACCATCCTATTAAGCTTTGCTTTCAGTATTAGATTGATCTGATTGAGTTTTGAAGGAGATTCGAGTTTTTCAAGGAATTTCTATGTGCTGGTTTATGAAGAAAACACAGGCCTGTCAACCAGATTGAAGAAATCTGTATCTTATCCTTGGACGGGTGTGAAGGAATCTTAAGTCTCTGCGGCATACTTCATAGTGGATGATCAAGAGCGAAACGAGGTTGGATCTTTAATTAATATCTTCATTTCTCAGCTTCTTTTCTCAGCAAAGGAACTTATTAAATGTTATTGTAAACTTCACAATTGCTAGTTGTAATTTGATAGCAAGTTGTTTTCTCTCAATTTGTATGCTGGCAGTAGTACTGACAGCCTTAGATTCTTGCTTATCAGAGTGTAGAGTTCTTCCTTCAGTATTTGATATTGTATGTGATCTATCTCTGCCCTATGGTCGCTACTATCCTATTCTGGGTTAGAAAGCACATTCTGGGTATCGAGAGTTTTTAGTAATCAGCATTTCCTTCAAAGTTGCTTTCAGTATTTGTATAACTCCGCCCTATGGTAGCTACTTCCCATTCTGGGTGAGCAAGCACATTCTGGGTGTTGAGTAGTTTCATTATTCAGTATTTCATTTCAAGCTTTGCTTTCTGTAAACACTCCGTCATATGGTCGCCCCTCACTCCGCCTTGGATTGGGTAGCACATACTTGACGTCGAGTTCCCTTCTGTATCTTGAATTTACTTTCTTGCACGTTTCGGTTTATCCACCTAACCTTAACGGGTGCACTTGCTTGAATGTTGTAAACTGTTATTTAAAAAACGAAAAAATTTGGCTCAGTATATTTCACAAAATTAAATTAATTTTTATAAAGTTGTCCAAATAAATTAAATCATAAGGATAACTTTATTTTAATTAATTTAATTAAAATGATAATTAAAGAACAAAAAATATTATAAGGTTACTTTATTAAATATTATAAAGTTACTTTGTTAAATGTTATAAAGTCACTTTATTAAATAAAGTGTGCTTCTAGAAGCTAGAGGTGGTTACATTTGGATTCTTCTAGAAGACCCAATTGAGCCTTTAAAAGGAGGAATTGCATAGTTGCAAATTGAATTGCATCTTCTTCTAGCATGGGCTTAAGTCTCAAGAATGTATCCAATTTGTGTACCCAAGCTCTAGCACTTGTCTTACCGCTGCCATCAATGTTAGGAAGAGCAATCTTGTTCAAAGCTTCTTTGTACTCCTTATGTTGCTTCTTAGGTTTCCTCTCTTGCTTGCCTTTCTTCCTATCCTTTTGCTGATTCATAAATTGATTTAAGGTGATTGGATTCCTAACTTTGTAGGAAGTGTCTCGTATTCATCATAGGCAACCATTACATCATCGGTTATGTGAGTATCTTCTTCCTCTTCAGCTGCGTCTTCTTCTCTTCTTTGCACAGACGTGGGATGGAGTGGCCTATCCGACACCGTAGTAACTGTTCTACCTGCATTGGTAGCTGTTCTACCTGTATTGTGCTACATTTCAATCATGTATGAATCACATCTTTCGTAAGCAGTTGCACAAGTTTGTGTTGGTGTTCTTTGATGGCATCTTGATATACAGTAAGACATGGGGGGATCATCTTCGACATCTCGATGATGTTTTGAGTATTATGAAGGAACAATCATTGTAAGCCAAGGCTTCCAAATGTGAGTTTGGGATAATCGAGATTCTCTACTTGGGACATGTGATTGGAGCTAATGGAGTTAGAGTTCACCAGGAGAAGATATAGGCTATTCTAGATTGGCCACCACCAAGGAACATCATAGATTTGAGAGGATTCCTTGGGCAATGTTGCTACTACAAGATATTTGTTAAGGGGTTTTCACAATTGGCAACACCACTTACATATCTCACTAAGAAAGGGGCATTCAGATGGTCGGATGAGGCTCGGGTTACTTTTGATAGGCTTAAGTAGGTGATGAGTTCTTGTCCAGTTTTGGCATTACCAGATTTCACTCAGCCCTTTGTGTTAGAGTTTGATGCATCAAGAGAGGGCATTGGTGTCGTTTTGATCCAAATAGACATCCCATTGCATTTGAGAGAAAAAAATTGAGGGATGTGGAGAGGCTTTATTACAGTGTTCCACGAAGTTTCAAGGATGGGGACAGGGGGACGACGGGGGACGTGCTTTGGGGATGGGAGACGGGGGCTCTAAGTTTGGGGGTGGCAGGGGGACGGCGGGGGGGCGGTGCTGAAATACATGTAGTACTTGAAAAATTAGTTATAAAAAGATGTATCAGTATAACAATATTGAAATGTTGCAGGATATGCACAAAATGGATTGAGATTGCAATATTGTAGGATATGCACAAAATGGATTGAAAAAAATATTGAAACTTCAGAAATAAGAATGATAGAAATGAGAAAATAAAATAAAAATTAAAATAAGAAAAGTTTGAAAATTAAAAGTAAAACAATTTTTACTGTAAATACTAAAACATTTAATTTTTGTTTTTACTAGAACTTTGAAACTGTAAATACTAAAAGTCTAAAACATTTAAATTTTTTTTATTGCCCTCCTCTAGCAATTTACACTGTACAGTATGCAAAATGTGGAAGCAGTGGCAAAGCACGTGAGTTGCTTGATTGAATGCCTCAAAGAGCCGTCATCTCATGGAATGCAATGACTGAATGCCTCAAAGAGCCCTGGATAATGGAGATTCGATGCCCAGCCCATGCACCAGTCTTCATAGTTCACAGCTTCAGCTCTTCAGCTTGCACGATAATGGAGGAGGATAATGTTTATGAATGAAACATTGGCATTCAATAAAAATTAAAAACATCATTTGACTTTATTGAGGACAACGATTTAAAAAAAATAATTTAATTAAACATAAAATTTAAACTTCAATTTTTAAAATTTTTTTTTTTAACTAAAATCAATGCTTTTTCAAGGGGACGTTTGGGAGTTTCCTCGGGTCAAGGGGACATCTGGAAGTCTCGCAGAAGTTTCCTTGGAGTCTCTCTGACAAAAACAACTAGGAAACGTTTCCCTCCAGGAGGAGACTTCAGGAAATGGCGGAGAAACTTGGAGATGGCGGGGGGGCGGTGGAGGGACGTTTCCCAGGCATCTCCCTGTCTCGGAGACGGGTGTTTTTTTCGGGGGGGCGCGTCCCCGTGGAACACTGCTTTATTACACCTACGACAAGGAGATGCTCGCCATCATGCACACATTGGCGAAGTTTGGTGTAATGTCCCTTATTAAGGTTTCCCTAGAAAAGAAAGAAATGCACCAATTCACTTAATGTGCGAATAATGTACTTTAGTATAAATTACTTTAAGAGACTATTTGTTTTTAGAGATTTGTGTATTAGTTCAATTTTAGAATAGCATATGAAATAAATGCAAACAATATCAAACATTCATAATGCAAAATCACATAAATCCCTATTCATCATAGTTATCCATAACTTATCATGCTTAATCTGAAGTAGATCATCGCCTTCACCTCACTTCTCTAGACCCCATTGGAGGAGGGACGCCTTACAGTGCCGAGGGCGCTTGACCAAGCTCCAAGTGGACTCCCTCAGGGATCATTGCCATCTTGGGACATCCAACATGTGCTCGAACTTACCAGCCTTTCCCTCCCACAACCATCCTCTCCTTGGTGAGCGTTTAGCAAGAGAGTTTGTTGGCTTTACCTACTCAGTTAGCAGTGATAATTTATAGCAAGAATTACTGAAATATCATTGTGACTTGATGATTTTATTAAACAAATAGTATATATATATATATATATTTTTCTTTTAGACATGGAGAGTAGTTAATGGATCAGTTAGCTGTAGTGTTAGATACAGACACAGATTCTTCCTAATATGCACATTCGATTGAAATCATTAAACAACAAAATATTGAATTGGCAATCATATATTATTCTTTAGATGTAGCGCTGGTCTTTGTAATTTCTTATCATAGGTATGTCATTCAGATTTTATTAACAGGTATTCATTTATCATGTTTTGTCGGGCTTCATAGCCCGTCACAGATTTGTGGCAATTAGTTATTATTTGTATCACGTAGAATATAGAGTTGCAACGAATTTGCAAGATATATACGTTTCCATTCTTATTAATCGAACTCCAGTAATCTTCAATGGGGGTTTAGAGATGAAGATGCGTACTTGGTTGATGGACGTCGAAATTTACTGTGCCTGTATTTTCTTTTGTGACCCCTGTTTTTCCTGTGTTGATCCCTTTATTCTACTTACATGTTCAGCAGATTTCAGCCATAACGTCTGACCTGTACCCGAAGGTATGCAGCCACTGTTATTTCCTTTCATTTCCTCTTCATTCTATTCCATGCCTTCCTCTTTTGGTAATTGTCCTCCTTTATATCTTTGTATCCAAAGAGACGTATCCCTTGACTGATCGCTGCCCTTTTTAGACTAACGGGTGCCTTTATAAACACCACCTTTGGAGATTACTTTTACTTCCTAATATCGTTGCATCCAAATAAGCATTATTCTTTATTCTTTAAGGGACATCACTGCACTCTTTATTATTTTAACTACTCCTTTCTGCCTTCATGTCATAGTTGTTGATTTACTCTCTTGAACATATATGTATTATGTTATTTTATATACTTTGTATTATTATTAAATAATCAGATATAATAATCATTATTTTATAGCTTTGGGTATAATTACTTTATGAATTTGAATAATCAGGTAATTGTAAATAATGCCAATTTCTATATTTGATGATTGGCATAATATTATTTATAATAATATTTAAATTGCAATTTATATATATATATATATTTATTTATTTATTTAATTTGATTATTGATTCTTTGTATTTCAATATTTGGTATTTTAATCATTGATGTATATTAATTGTAAATATATATTTCAATGTGTTGCAATCTTTTATTGTGTTATGTATTTCACGTTAATATAATGTAATGATTTTAATATTTTAGTATTTATAATTATAATATTATCTTTGATAATTAATGATTTAATATGTATTTTGTTTATCTTGTTTCTGATGCTTTATATCCCAATGCCACAATTTCGGGGGACATGACATTTGGACAGTACTTGGTGGGCAGTAAGTTTATGGTGAGGATGGACCACAACAATTTGAGATACTTTCTGGAGCAAAAGGATTTGAATGAGTGCCAACAAAAGTGGGTGAGTAAAATTTAGGCATATGATTTCGATATTGAATATGTTAAGGGTAAAAAGAATATTGTAGCGGATGTATTGTCGAGGAAACCCACGCTTTGCTCCATGTTAGAGATTTTAGTGGATTGGAAGTCTCACCTTTTGGTCGAGTATTCCAAGAATACTTTTGCTTGTGAGATCATGGATGGCAATGTTCAGGATGATAGGTATAAGGTGATAGATGATGTGATATATTATAAGGATAGGATTTATGTTGTACCTGAATCTAAGTTGAAGGAGAAGATTTTGAGGGCTGTTCATGATACTCCTCTAGCAGGGCATCTAGGGTTCTTCAAAACCTATAGGCAGGTGAGAGAGAGATTCTCATGCAAGGGTGTAATAACCCCCACTAATGTTGACGATCTTTTTATGATTATCTCATTTGACATATTATCATTTTGTCAAATGAATTGAATGCAGCTGTCTGATGTTTGCAGAGGTTTAAGTGAATGATAGAGACTTGTAATAGTGATTGCTTGCAGACATGGATGAGTTTCCAGATTCTGAGCTATTACAGATTAGGCACCTACAATATTGAACATATGAAATGCATGTACAGGACTGAAACAATTCTACAACTTCATTTCCTTCATATTGATTTGCAAATGACAAAATAACTGCAGTGATAAGTTGTAGGCTTATACATATGCAGACTGAGCCATAACAGAAGGCAGATTGTCTATTCTTTCAAACCCAGGACTGAGCTACAGCAGTCTACTCATTTAACCATTTATTACAGACCAAAATGCAGCAACAATGACAATGATTTACAACTTATCATCACCCGATTGAACAGCAATATTAATCAGTGTGATTACAAATAAGTTTCAGACCTGGAAGAATGTACGCCAGGGTCAGATTTGAAGCTTGTAATTACTTGCAGACTGCCCAGGAGTTCACAACAGCCCACGTCCAAGTTCCTTAGCCTTCAGCACTACTATCTCAAGCCATATTGGTTCCCAAACTCACCCACTGCCTTGTAACTGAAGCTCATGATTGCTATAATGCAGCTGCTAATGAATATAAAGGCTCACGTCCCAGTTTAGGAAGTCCATGTGCCCCTATATTGAATCTCATGGCTCATAGAAGGGTGGTCGATGGGATTTATAAGCCCAACACCCTCTGAAAAGTCTCACAATCTGCAATATTAGAGCCACAACCTCTCCAAAACCCTCGACCCTGCCTTGCTAATGAATAATACCTAGCACTAGAGTTAGTAGTGTCTTGAAATCCACACCCAACTCTCCAGCAGTAATAGACATCCTTAGAAACTCAGAAAGTTGATGTCCCCTTCAGTATGTTGGATATTTCCAACACTTGAATGTCAAACCTCCTCCACATACAATAGAAATATATATCACTATTCACCAATTTTATCCCTAATAATTTGTCTTGCCTGCTAAGACCCACAATTATCCGATCGATCAATCCAGCCGTTGATGCACAAGTGCGAACTTGATGTGAAGCCGCCTTTGAAAGGAATTGGGTTTTCATCCAATCCTTCGAATCTGAAACTTGAGCGTTTCTGTCCTCAAGTCACCTGAAAGCAGAGCTCTCCTAAAACTAGACAAATAATTATAATCTTTGCATATGAGAAAATGAGCTCTCAAGTCCTTTTATAACACCCTTTTAGGTTTTCCCACCAAAACACCTTTTTATAAAGTGACATTAAAATACTTTATAATATCTTTTAAATATTTCATGGTGTCACTTTATTCACCTCATTAATATACTGATTTAATATTACCTTTATAATTGCACTTTTTGCCAGGCAACATTAAATAATTAATTTAACTCCTGTAATGACAGGATGGAAAATGGGGACATTACAGTCCTCCCTTCCCAGAGATTGCTTGTCCCCAAGCAATCCGCACTTGCATACCATGGCCAAATGCCAGTATCCCAGACGAACTTGTAGAATGCTCCACCACAATCCTGTCGCATCAACATGATATTGCTATACACTGCAACTCTGCCAATCCCTATAGTCAAATGTAGCAGTCTACTAGTCATAAAATCCCTAGATCCCATAGCCAAATCAAAAGTCCATCATGCTTGAAACCTACTGACTTCCGTTGTGCCACTCTGATAACCATTGGAATCCAAATGAACCAAGTCTCAGATTCGTGCCTTTGGAAGCAACCATCAGAAGAAAGCAAAGTAGGAGACTAGCAAAATTTGGATTCATCTGTCAACGATGGAAGAACATCATACCAAAGTGAACTGTGCAATCCCTTATCCAACCCATATTTATTGGTCATTAGATCATTCTACACGGGCTTAAAGAAAAAGGGTGAGCACACCTCACCACGCAATCAAGGTGAAACTCACCTGCTTGCATCAATGGAATACCGGTACAGTCACGTGGATTCCATACTTCATTGCCACCAGAAGAAGATGACTCACAACTTAGATCATGATGGACAGACCTTGCAACAACTCTATAAACCTTCTCTGCAACCCTAATGGCAAGGTCTTTGTCTGAAAGCAAATGGAGGTAATTTGATTTTATTACCTCTAAAGCATGCTTGATAGTCCACAAGTTTCAAATAGAAGCTCCAGTCAAAACCCCGTTCTGCCTTTCCTCAAATTCAGCTAACCATAGGAGGTATTCGACAAACTTATCAGTGCTATCAAAGCGAAATAAGGTTTGAGCAACCTTATCTTCGGTAACCTTTAGTTGATCCTTCCATTCACGTGACTCATTAGATCGATGGTCACAATCAGCTGCATAGATTGGATTTTCTGATTTGCTTTCAAGAGGGGGAAACAAACCATCATGAATACCCTTCTCCCCACTAGATATGTCATGCAATCCTATCATAGAGAAGATGGAACAGTGTTGTGATCTAACACACAACTCTTTGCAGAATCCACCTCATCATCACCAAACCTATCAATAGTAATCTCTACATCACCAATGTAGAGACTTGGGCATATTTCACCTGTAGATGATTTTTCTTCAAGGACATCTGCTGCAACATATTGTTCCATGTTATACTCATCCAGTGCACTCATCCCATTGGTGTCATTTGCACCTGTAAACAAAATGGATGTTTCCACATCTTCAATATGCACATTCCCACAATCCTTGGATGTATGCTCATCACTGATGGCTGCCATAGATAGCTGAGTTTCAGTTGTGGGTGATGAAGATTGCACCAAGCTCAACTCCACGGTGAGCTCGTCAATCTGAGTCTTTCACTCTTGAAGGGCCATTTTAGTTCTCTTCAAGGAGTCCATGGTGACCTCAAGCTCATGAGTGAGCTTATCGACCTCCTCTTCTTTCCCTTTTAGAGCATCATAATAAATCGCATGAAGCATGAGAAGATGGTCTCAATCGGAGAGTAGATGTAGGTAGTTAGCTTTCATTATCACCACTTCTCTAAGTGCTTGAAACTCTACAGGGGAAAGTTCTCCATCAAAGGCTTATGTGTTTCCGGAGTCCTCCAATAATAATTAGCCAACAACTTATGAGTGTCGTCAAAATGTTTTATGGCTGCACTGATCCTGTCCTCATTGACTTTCAACTGACTTGGAAAATGTTGGGATCCCTGAGACTATCATCCTTACACCAAATTTCTGATTTATAATTAGCACTATGATAAGATGTCGAATCACCATCACCAACTGATCGAAAAACATCATCATGTGAGCTATTAGCATGCCCATCAGAAGCACTGGTGCCATCCACCTTGTAGGATAGCTCTAATGGTGAGCTAAAGGCTATTGTCCTGAAAAACTCATTGCACCCATCCTCTACCTGTATAGATGTAGGCACATTCAAAGAATCATCTTGGGATTCCATCAAACAACCATCATGAGGAATAACATCCTTGTCACTAACAATTATATATTTGCATCCCTCATCTTCCTTCCCAACTGATAGATGAAGCTCCTGTCCTTGATCCTAACACCTATGGCCTTTGGGGGAATTTAGAGATTAGGATTATCGTTACATGTTGTTTCTAGTAATCTATATTTTAGTCTACACCTCAGACAGAACACCTCGTCTCCTTGGGAATTCTGAGATCTAGCTTGCCATTTGATGTTGTTTCCAATAACTTTATTTTCAACCTACGCCTCGAACAAAACACCTCGTCTCCTTGGAAATCCTGAGATATAGTTTATCGTCAATCATTCCCAATTGCTCCTAATTCCTGTTGCTTTGTTTTTCTTGAGGAGATAGGATAGATATTAAGTTTTGGCCTAGTTGTAGTTGAGATCTACGAAACCAAAAAAACCTTAGCTGCAATGCAAACGGTTTTATAACCTTGTGCCTCTACCAGACGAGTAAAAAAATAGGAACTTAGATTACTTTACTTTTTACGCATAACAACAAAAGAGGGAGCTTCCCCTCCTAATTTGAAGAGCAGTTAATACTGTGAATAGCTGTCCGTTGCCAATACGCACTCTAGAGGTGCAAATTGTAACACCAACAATCTTCATCTTCTAGTGGATGTTCGTAGTGAATATCTACTAATTTGCAAAAAAAATTCAAATGTTTGAGTGGTGTTGCAGATAGCTGTTGGAGTTTACAAAATCTTTGGGTCCACCATTTTTGAGGATTCTTCTTCACTATTTAGAAATCTTCATTATTTGGAGGATCCTAGGCTATGAAGGGGACTAAGTTCTTGAGATTGAGCTTCATAAGCATGTGATTGAGCCCAAGACTATACTAAAAAATGTTTTTTTGGGTGTTAAGAGATACCTGCCTTGAGCACATGAATACCATTTTTTAAAAATTTGGTAAGTCGTCATTGGATCATGGCATCTTAAGGTTTTGATGCAAAATCAATGGAATGACAACTTCGGATTCAAAGCATTAGGGTGAATATTGTAGGGTTTAGGTTTAGGTTTAGGTATCCATCAGAGGATTTGCCATCAATTTGTGAGCAAAAGTTGCTTTAGAATTTCAAGTGATGTTCATGTGCAAATTGCTATTTTTTTCAGTGGATAACTTTGGTTGTGGCTATTTTTGATGTTCTATTGCTAAATGGTGGATGAGAACCTATTTTATGTATTTTATTATTTGTTTTAAAATAGGCGTGCTTTATAATTCCTTTCTTTTTGAGTTCTGGAGCCTTGTGAATAGGTTTGTTTTAAAACAATTCTTATTGGGAAATTTGATTATTATTTCCAAATCCCTAAAAGCTATTTATTATAATTTACAAATAGGTGCTTGGGGCATAAGATATTAAGAATGATAGTTGAAGCCAAGCTTATGCTGCAAAAATTGTTGTTCAATTTATTTACTTGTGTTTGTAGTTCTTTTGATTAAATTGAATCGAGTAACTTTCTCAAACTTTGTATTGATGCTAGTTAATCACTTACTAGTGGCTTTGTATATAACTTAGAAAGATATTTCCTGGAATTGTGTGTTGTTCAAATTGATATTCTTCCAGATCCAGTTTGTGGCAAAATAGTGGACTTTGTTTTAGCCAATAGGAAGTTGTGTTGTTTGTGTTAGATAGTTTCTTTTCTTAATATTTGAAAATCTCACCTGCAAGGGTTGAATGTTTACAACTGGCACATGTATTTGGGGCAAAAATAGAGGCACACAATCATTTCCATTTATGCAAACCCCCTCAAGGAAATCTTGTAAAGTGTGCATATCTGTATATCTTGCCTAAACTTTTAGTCTAGGGTTAGTTTTAGGTTTAGTTAGACTTTAAGGAGTTTCCCTCATTGAAGAACAGTTCTATTGTGCACATCATTCCATTTTGTGTTGTCCTGCAAGAGGCAAATTAAAATGTAAAAGTTCTTGATAGCTCTGTTGGGAAAAAAGATAAAACAAGTCAAACTTGTAGCAGGAAACCAATCTTATCACTTCTGATTGAAGTCATTTCATCCTAGCTAATAATGTCTACATCAAATCATAGAGAAAGGCAAGACTTCCTGATCTTGTCTTTCTGACATCCACTCAAGCACATCCAAGTGAAGGATCATCTTCACCAATGGTTCATGAACTCATTAACATATCTGCAGCCATAGATAGATAACCTTTACAAACAATTCATGATCGCATTAACCACAATGGTCCCCACCTTTGATTCCATTGCCATGGAGAGCCAACATTGGTTCCTTGGCTCTTGCTGAGCACCATGATTTTCCACATGGTTTAAGGAATTTTATTTTGAAATTCCTTGGTGACATCATGTAGCACCTTGATGAAAACATTGCTACCTTCACCATAGCTTGCAATATTTTTTGAGTGGCCCACGAAGATGTTGCAAGACTACTTTTTGTCAAAACCTTGGTTGGAGGAGTAGTTGAATGGTTCCAATCTAATTGCAAGTTCAATCACAAGTTGGGAGATCATGCGGGTAAAGTTTTAGAATAGTTCTTTTCATGCTTCAATCCTATTGAGGACAGTTTTATCCTTTTTGCCAAATTGTTGAATGTAAATAAATGTAGCAATAAGCCCATGAAGGTATTCATTGTGCAATTCAACTGCCTTGGTGCAAGAATCAGTTTTTCTTTGAAGCCTTCACTAGAAATCCTCCTAAGCTATTTTATGAATGCCTTTCCATCAAAAATTGCTTTCATGATCAAATGTAGCAAAATTGATAAACTTGAAGAAACTAACCAAGTAGTCAAGCTAGAAGATGACATGATTATTATCAGTGAGCTTAGAAAAGACTCCATTAGGCCCATGGTTTTGAGTTTTACTAATCCACTCTTACAAATGTGGTGATTGAAGGTGACAAGCTTGAATTTTTTTTAGTAGAATGGTCTATCTCATTAATATCAAGGACATCTTCAAAGGAATAACATAAGCGATCAATTTAGACTACCTTCTCCACCTAAAAAGGTTTTCCTTAGAAGCACCTCCTAAAGACCACTTGTATAACTTTCGTTTCTTTCATGCAACAAGAGATCATGGTACTAGGAGTTGCCCTGAGATGCTTTGCATGATGTGGCTCATGTCTCTTTCTCAATCAAATCATCAAAGGTTTTTGGGTGACCATCTTTGAGATGAGCCTAGTGGCAGCTCTATGATGGGATAATTTCAAGATGGACTTGTTCACAATAAAAAAGTAAATACATTCAATAATATGTCTTTGTGGAGTCAAAGAGTTGAGGAAGATCACGGAGCTGAAAGGAGGAGAGTTCATGGAGAGAATCCATGAAAGGAATTGCCAATGGTGTGCTATTCTCAAGAATTTGTCTTTTCCCCTTAATTAGCAAATTAATGCAATGAGATGGATTTTTCATCTACCTCACAATTGTCGCTCAATTTCTATGATGAAGAAGAACAACATAGAAGGAATTATATAGGTTTATCATCTATTTTTTGAGGAAGACAAGGTCTCAAAGGTGTCTTTAGAACCAAATTTATGATTTAGCCTTGCCTATTGAGCAAGGGAACAATGAATACACCATGGGTGAATGCACATTTGATAATTTCTCTTTTGCATTTGAAGAATTCTTTGAAGAACCTACACTAGATGAGGTCGCACAAATAACATAGTTGGAGGAGAACATGATCTTTTGTTTGAAAAGAATTTAGCTCTAGAAGCACATAGCATGTTAAAAGTATTTGTGGAAAGGTCATTGGATGTTTGCTTGCAACAGTTTGACATTGGATCATCAATTGACACACGATAAACTTTCTTTTGCATTTTGACTTATCCTCGTCCTTAGCATCTCCCTTGAACATTAATGTAGAACAAGGAGTTGAAGATATAGTAATTGTCATTGAGTTGATTCTAGGACTTGATTTCAATAAAGGAGAAGGGTTGTTGACAAAAGTAGAAGCAATACTACTAGAGCCTCATGTTCTCATTGTTGCCTTTGGGATAGAAGATGGCATCTACACAATTGAAGACGAGGAGTGTAATGATTTTTTCGCTCAAAGTCCACCATCACCATGTGAGGTTGTTTTGTAGGTTTGCTACTATTGATTGCTAGTTTCTTTCAACATGTTCAATTTGACAATGATCCCATGCTCAAAGAAGATGCCCTCCTTGAAGGTTCGCTAGACCAAGTTTCAATATGTGTAGATGGTGGAAATGATGAAGTGTTGCCATTGCAAGACCTGCAGTTGTTACCCATTGCAGACTTGGATATTCAAGTGTAGGTGATGGAGATTTTTATACAACAATATGGTTTCTTTCATACAATAATGCTTCATCCAAATTTATGATTGAGTATGTTGAAGTGATAGGTGAAGAGGACTAAATAAAATGAGGTGATCATCATTCCTAGCAATGTGTTACATCCAAAAGATTTTGCAAGGTATCTTCCAAAGGAGATAGAGTATCTCCAACTAATGGAGAGGTTTTCAATGAGGAAGAAAACTATTTGGAGTCACTAGACATTTATTAGTTTGTGCCACAATTTTCACCATAGGATCATTCTTATCATCTTGAACCATGGATCTCAATGCAAAATTTATAAAGGTTTTCAAGATGTGAGCTACCACTAGAGCCTCAACTTAAATTGAGGGTTTGTTACTTTTCCTAGCCCATAATGGCTTTTTCTAGCCAGCTTGCTCTCTTTTTTTTTGTAGGCAGGTCATTGTTGTTTTTTTTGGTATGTGTTTATGTTGTAGATTTTTTCCCTTTTGCATAATGTGTTTTCTTATTGTCTTGTTTTAGGTTAGATACGGAATAGGCTTGATTCTATGTCCCTAGAAATAAGACACTAGCCAATTTCTTTTAACTAGATATTTTGAAGTTCTCTTATGTCCCAAGTATGCCCCATGGTCCTTAGAAGGAACCAATTGTTGGTACCCATATGAAATTCAGTGTTCATATTTCTTTTTTCCCACTTTGTCATCAAATTGATCATCATTTATTTTTTAAATCCAATGTAGGTTGTGGTCTCCTTGTTAGCTTGCAAGATTGTCATGTCATGGTCTTGTTTTTTCTTTCATGGATTGATCAAAGTTACAGCTCTTCAACAAAGAACAAGGGTGATGTTTGTTAGTGCTAAATTAGTACCCCTATAAAACTTTGTTTGTAGCTAAGAATGTAGTCATTAATCATGTCATTCTTGTCCCATTATCAATGCCAATTAAGCTGTCTTTTTTGTTAATTTGCCAAGTTGTCGAGTGTTGGTCTACTTTTTTCAGGCTACAATGTTTGTAGGTTGCTCAATGGAGGGGAGTCGACAAATAAAGATGATCAAGCTATTGAATGATGTTGTACCCAAAATAATTTTTTTTGCTTCATCAAGGCGTTTTGATAAAAATGGATAAAATCTTGTAAATTTGTCATCAAAAGTCAACAAAAGTCAAAGTCTCTAAAAATAGCAATTGTCTATTCTTAGAAATTTCTGAATGAAAAACAGATCATGGAGTTTTTTTGGGTTTATTGTCATGAGGATACTTGCAAATTTTTGAAAATTTTGAAATTAGGGTTTCAAGCCCCTATTTTTAGAAAAACCCTAAAATAAGATCTTTCCAGAAATGGCTCAAAATGATTTTTATTGGTTTATTCTTGGTCACGATCACACTAGTCTAGTCAGAATCACGAAAAAGTCAG